>AZIM01003300.1:14038-33145 GCA_000516915.1 Ophiophagus hannah | reverse complement strand
CGGGAAGCAGCATTGGGGGTGGGGGGGGGGAAAGAGAAGCTATTTATTTCAGTGTTTTGAATTCCTTCCGATTAAAACACGGCTGAACGTTCTGGCTGAATGCAGGGAATTATGGCAAGGTATTTGTGGTCCTGGGCTTAATAATGGGAAGGAAGTGCTTGTTATTTGGATGGCCAAATGTGTTATTTGAGGATAAATGTCATTTGGCTGTAAAGAAGAAGAAGAGAAGGAGGTAGAGGCGGTAGTAGGTAATGTCACTTTTAATGGCTCCTGGCATGCATGCTAGCTCAGGGAGTTCATGATGAGTCAGTATCTTATCTGTTGCTACTCCCTGGGAAGTCACTTTTATCAACCAGACTGCCATTTCTTGGATTATATACGGGATTTTCTCCCCTCCTCATACTCTGATCCAATTGCGAAGACCCATTCCTTAAAATCCAGAGATCTTTTAATTCATATGTGCAACTGGTATTGTATTTCAAGCAAAACTCTGGCTCCCCACCCCACCCCAATCACTACCTTATATTAACATAACCAAGTTAGCAAAGTTTATTGTGGTTACAAGGACACAATCTTTCTAGAATTTCAGTTTTCGTTGTCTTGCTTAGAGGGAAAGCAGAGAAATTTTATTTATGAATTATAGTTACAAGTGTGCATGCTTTTTATTAAAATATGTCTGAAAAGTCACTTCAAGATTCCTTCTGATTTGGGGGTACATGGATTAACGTAGTTCTTCTACAATTTGGTTCCACTTAGATTTTCTTTGTTGCATGTAGAGTTCAGAGCTGAGCCTGAACTTAGTTGCAGATGTGGGTGGAGTATATGCCAAAAAATCAAAGATATAGCATGCAGGGGTCAAGCCAAGTTTCAGTAAGTATAAAAAATCTACAGGGCTCTTCACAACATATTGATTGGCCATCTTTACTGTACAATCTTTACCGTAAAAGTACAGTCTTTACTGTTGCTTGTAAGACACCTGTGTTTACATGTTCTAATTATTAGAATTAAACAGTACGATCCAGTTATTTCTAAGTTCACTGTTTGCAGCAAGACTGACTTTAGTGACTCTAGACTAGCTCTGTTTTCAGAATTTAGACCTGTTTCTGCTTATACTTATTCATGGCACAATTATGCCGATACTTATTATCTTCCCCCTTGATTCAATGATTTTGCATTTCTCTAGCCCCTAACATGGGTTTAAAACATATTGTATCAGTAAAAGTCCCCCCTCCTTTATCCCAACCCCAACCAATGATAGCCTCAATATTATAAAATATATTAAACTATGCCATGCCATTCATGACTTTGACAGCAAGTTAGATGGCTCAGCTGAGACTAGGAAGAGAAATGATAGAGGCAGGACAGGAATCAGCAATGAGGATAGCAAATATGCCATTGTGGGTGGATGTGTTTGTTTTTTGCTAAATAAATATGGGTAGATACCACTTTAAACCACTAATAGGGGAGTGCTCGTGTGTGAAATTTAGACTTTATGATGGAATAGTTTAGCAGAGAATAATGATAGTTTAATGAGACTATATAAATTAAGAGCTGTTAATTAATCTTTGATTTATTAATTCTTTTTTGTCTATTTGTTTCAAGTGGGCATATTTTTACTTCCTTCTCCCTCCTTTGTTTTACAGAAGCAAGCTCATGATAATTATGTATGTTTTTATTATGTTTAATATTGTTAGCTACTCAGAAGCATATATTGGAGGTGGGCAGCCTTGTAAATCTGTAAATAAATAAAATTTAAGATGGAATACCTTAGGAGAAAGTAACCAACTCAAAGTCAACCATTGCTGATACTTAGTGGTGATCTAATGTTCAACTCTCTGAGAGAACAAGGCCAATATTATAAACTAACCACAGGGTTATTTGTTTCATATGTATTTTGGAAGTTGAGATATTATTAGGTTGGAATTTGACAATGCACTGTTATTCAAAAATGTTCATGAATGTTTATGAATGTTATTAAAATGTTTATGATTGAAAATTTATTTTAAAAAAGTAACTTTAAAAAGTGCTTATCATAATTAAACTATCAGAATAAGATGGGGAAGAACTGAATTTATCTTTTCCACTCAGTTTGGGCTCACAACGTATAACTCAGTTATTGTATCTCAGCTAGTTCAACTGCGCTAGACTTGTTATGAGAAAAAACGGTGTAACAGAGTCCCTTTTGCTATGTTTCAGATATGGGGAGAACACAACTGTAATAAATAAATATCCTTGCTGTTTAATTTGTGATATACTACATTTGTCTGAAGGAAAGGCTAGTTTTTCATCAAATAAATTATTTTTTAAAATTATTTTTTCAAATGGAGCCGAATCATGACTCTGAAAATATTGAAAACAGATAATTCTTTGCCTGATTAATCTTCCTCGTCGTTTTTTTTAATTCAGAGATATTTCTTTTGCAAATATAACATGCATTAGTGTGACCCTAGGTTGTTCAAGACCCATACAGCCAATATTCGCAGAGATGCCATGGCGCCGAGGAGTAATTCTGTACTAATGTTACCCTTCCCCTTCCGACTTCAAATGCCAACGTATGTGATCTCATTTTCTTCAACTATACGAAGCCAGTCCTACTAAAACAGCGGAGATAGCCGTTTCCCATGAGGTGAGGTGGTGAGCCTTAACGAGTCTAGCAGACGATTCAATCTTCTTTCAGAACGGGAAAAACAGCCAACAGACTACGTCGCGGAGCTTCCTTTCCTCTTCGCCCTGTTGCAAAGACTTCCAGAGCAAGGGACTGAGGGATTTCTACAAAAGGCCCGCTTCTGGTTTTCCCTCCGGCCCCCGCTCCCTGTAGCAGGAAATCCGTCCTGGGATTTTTAATGCGCGGAAGGTGGTTCCTCGATTACCCCGACTGTATTTCTGCACAAAACAGAACGGGTATGAATTACAGTGCCAGCATCGCGATCTGGGGATCGTGCATGACTTTGCTTGAAAAATCAATCCATGCTGTTGTACATTAATGCCCCAGAGGGCGAGATTTTGGAGGGTCCTGAAAAAAAGGCTATCGTGTGTTTCCCACATGCATTCCTTGCTGCTCTCTGAAAGCCAGGGATCGATCCAAGGAACAGAAAATGCCTCATCTGAAAAGAGAGAGGCTGGGCAGCCTGGATGGATGGAGGAGAAGCATATACTGCTGCCCTTAGCTTGCAAACAATACAAAATTACTTCAACCATCCATTATATAATAAATTCCAGACGTACACTTCCTTCGTTCCTCCCTCCCCCCCTTGCATTGTTTTTACAAATAACTCAAGGCAACAAAAATATCCAACACACCTTTCTTCTTCTTTCCCCCCAAAACAACAGCCCTGTGAAAGTGGGCTGGGCTTAGAGAGAGTGACTGGCCAAAGCCACCCAGTTGGTTTTTGGAACATTAGTCTTCACTCTCTCCCTTATAAAATACTACTACTATTGTTAAATCTGCACATCTAGTAAAATTTAAGGATACCATTTTAAAATATTCCAGCTCTTTCAGATGACACATGCATTGTGATTTAGATCACTTTTGTGAATAGTGATTTCTGCAAAAGGGTCTGCAATCCAAAACAGAGGAAGATTTATATTCTGGATTCTTTTGTTGCATTTTTATTTCATTTCCTTCCTCTGCCACCTATCTTGACCATCCTCTTTATGAGGAAAAGCAGAATCAAGTTGTAATAAACAAAATAGATGCAAATCAAGAATTTGCATCTATTTTGTTTATTACAATCGAGATGAAATAATTGTGGCTAACTGAGGTGATGTACATGTTATTAAAATAAAATCCCATTGAGTTGACTCCCTGATATAGAATGGTTACAGAATCATCACACCTCATTTAACTCATGGAGGTAAAATAAATCTTCCTTCAAATCAACCTTATTTACACATTCATATAGGCTTCTCAGAAAGGACTAGGAAATGGCTTGCCAGTATCATTTTCTCCCTCCAGCCTAGCCTACAATTCTGAGATTTCCTTGTAGTCTTCTATCCATACCCAAGTACTAAGCAGAGCTCGTTATATTTTCAGGTTCAGTTAAGGTTGACTAGATGCTACCTATCTGGATTTAATATTACTTCTGGATAAGTATATTTGGGATTGGATTTGACAATAAGTCTTTTCTACATTAGACACACTCTTCTTTGTGTGCAGATGACAATCTTAGCGGGATAAACCAGTTTTAGCTTTCTATGTTAATGAAACCATGTAATAGCTTTTCTTTTCTTCCTTTTCCTTTGCCCAGAAAGAGATATTCTATACAATGTTAGATTTATTTGTCCCAATCACAACAAGGGTTATTTGGTTTTGGATTAAGATGCTATTTGAACCCAAACATTGTGTTTATAAAACTTAGTTCATGGCTTTGAGTCAGGATACTAGAGTTTATCTACTGAACTATGCTTAGAAGTAGTGGCTTTGCATGTTAATTGAATTCACCCCCTTTGATATTGGGAGTTGAGATAGAAAGCATGTATTCTTGGAGAGAAGTAACTCCCTTTGAAAGTATTTTTATATGCACTTCTGTATTTTGGAGAGAGAATATGAAAAGAATTCTACAGGCAGAATATTTACTGACAAATTTATTTCTGGATTCTTTCATATTTATTTTATGACCATTCTTTCATAAATAGAATGTAACAAAAGAGATACTATAACAATGTTCCTTTCTCACATTTATAATTTATATTCACTTTCCATCTTAAAAACCCAGTTCATTGGAAAAGGTTCATTTAATCATCCCCATGAAGTAGATAGGCAAGCTTCAACAGATCCTGAATGTGGCCACACTAGCACTGATAGCTTGCCCAGTGTGCACACATAACACCTCATTTAGATAATTTAAATACAAATTAAGTTTAGAGAATAGTAAATTATGACATAACATCAAAAACCTGAAGGTACAATACAGCTGCTTCAATGTATGAACAAGTAGCCTGATATTTGTGGGGTGCTGCTAGAGAAAAGTCCTCCCAGGTATCTTCTCCTGTGAAACAGAATTACATTGATAGATTACACTTGGTCTCTAATGAAAAAAAGCTGACCTTTCAGATAAACTTACCCAAACTTAAGGACCTCTTATTCTAAATGTCTATATTTGGTCCTTAAGATGGTAGGAGATCAAAACTGACAATTGTGCTAAGATACTACTTGAGTAGCTGCAGCCTTTAAAAGATAATCATACAAATTCATAAAATGATTACAAAATAATTATTACAAAATTTAACTACAAAATAAAATAATTTGTAAGTGCTCTTTGGTTATTCATGTGCACTGACAGAAGCAATACAATTATTATTTACATCGGAGCTTTTTGGTGCAACTAGCAGTTATTTGGTGTGAAATAGAAGATCTCTATACTTCAACAACATTTAATCAAACTCCATTTTGATGCTGCTGCTCTAGATTACATACAAGTTCTATATGTTATCCTCCATCCTGATACTTGAAGCTTGCTCCATCAGAAATAAAAATAAATAGCAAACATGACCGCAGACTGACATGAGCTGCAGCTTAAAATGCTGTCTGTGGATGATAGAACCACAAAAGTAAATAAATCTTCAGTACCTAATTGAAAGGAAGAAGAAAGCTGTTTGTATAAATAGAGCTTCAGACGGAGAAAAAACAGAACCCAATGCCATGAGACAACCAGCGGTCCATAGGCACATGTGCAGCTACAGGATGTCTGGGTGCGCCCGGACCACTTGCTCAGCCAGCTGGGATGGGCTCGGCCTGTTCAAAGGGAGCAGAGCAGCCCTGCTTTTCCTCACATACTGAAAGCACTGTCATAAGAACCTACAATGGCTTTTCCATCAGGGACTGAGGATCCATGAATAATTAGCCCAATGCTGGCTTGCATTCGCTCAAATGTTGGCATTGAAGGCATGTTTGGACAAAATTGCTATTCCCGGGCTTAATTTCTCAAGGTTCCCAACAAGGTGCAACAAAGATGTTTCTGGCGAAATGTCTATCAGAAAGTAAGATTTCAGCTCTTGCTAAAGTCCACTGGTCTAGGAATGAACTACTAATGTGTGGCTGCAATAAACCTTACTATTCAGGCAAATAACCAAGGATCTTCCTCCACTGAGTTTACTTTTGTTTTTAGGAGCAGTAGAAGAAGGACGTATCCTCACGCCAAAATTTTTCAAATAAAGGCCTTCCTCATATATAACACTAAATCATAGTGGTCTTTTCATACATAAACTAAGCTAAAAACAAATAAACCACATTTTTGCTTTATACAATCCTTCAAGTTATATTCTCACAATATGGAAAACATTGTTTAGCTGCTTTGCAGATTCCAAGCTTAATTTTTAAGTGTAAATCTCTTTACTCCGGCTGTCCTAAAGATGTTCATATGTGCTGAATGTTTTCCTTTTTCAGTTTCACCAACACAGTAGGAGAGAATGCTAAAGTTGCTTTGGAGGACTCAGAGAATATATAAGAGAACCAGCCTCACTGTCATGTTTTCCTCAGTCTGGACATCCTCCAAATGTAGAGATTTCAACTCCCCAAGTGACATGCCTTTTAGTAGGAGTTCAAATATTGGTATGAGAAATTATGGAATCAATGAAGTGAAAAGGATACAAAAATAATGTGCCCCAATCATAGAGACCACATTTACAAGAAATTTTCTATTTTGTTACAAAGGTAATTAGCAGTGGTGGGATTCACCCTTTTTTACTATCTTCCCCCAATCCTGAAGGGCTCTGAGACAGCATCATCTTCAGTCCCTGGATTTTTCATACGTTCCAGGTGAGACGTGCCACCCAGGGGTGAAATTCTAATTTTTTCTCTCCCAGCTCTGTGGGCGTGGCTTGGTATAATAGCATCCAGGGGCAATTTTTTACCAATTCAAATCATCCCTGCCACCCAGTGGTGGGATTCAAAGTTTTTTGCTACCGGTTCTGTGGGCGTGGCTNTCAGAACCTGCTGAATACTACCTCTGCTACCACCTCTCCTGAGCCAGGCCGAGATGGTTGAATTTCACCCCTGGTGCCACCTTTTCATATTGGTCCTGGTTCCTCCTCTTCCTCCAAATCAGAATCTGACAGAACCAAGACAACAGCATCCAATTTTTAAAATAACCTTTCTAAGCTTTATTGATTTTTATCTTGCCTCCCACATATAAAAACATACTTAATTTATGAGGAGTCTGATTGTATAGATTAACCTGATATGGATAAATTCCCTATCCACATGAGGAGGTATGTGATTTTCAGTAATGATTTGCATTGGTGACAAACTGATGCAATGACAAATTCACTGTCTGTACATTTCATTCATATGAAAGCTAAGAGGATTGTGAGGGCTAAAAAGAGCTTCAAGTTGATTGTTATTGATCTCAAAATTACCTGAGGTAATTTTAATACTGAGTACTGTATTGTGTAAGCAAATCAATTTCCATTGTAGGACAGAATGGTTCAATTTTCTGAAAACAGCTGCAGAAACAATTAAAATTTGTAAACCTAAAGTGAAAGGCAGAATGCCAGATGGCGACCAACCAATCACAGATCAAATAAATGTCTACAAAGGAACAAGGGAGAATCCTATAGGGAGAGCCATATTTCATGCTATGGTTGCCCAGATCCATTTTGATCCTCATAGAAGACTGCAGAATGGTTTGTGCTTATATTTGACCAAGAAAAGCCATCAATCCAATGCAAAGCCATTTTCAAGTCTGAGATGCTACTTAGCCCACCAATGTAATTTTTCTTGTCTCTTTTCATAATCTGTATATAATCCAGAAGCAGCAGTTAGAAAGAGACAAAATTCTGTTTGTTTAATTGCTTCCCTATAATTTGACAGTTACTATTTCAGTTTCAATGGTTAATCCATATTTAAATAACCCTACTTGTCAAAAGTAGCATAATTGTTTGACTGTATTGATTTCCAAGCCATATATCATTCCTCCAACAGACTCAGAAGTGGCAATTTCTTTTCATTTACTATAGAATGACACAGCCAAGGTGAGTCGAACTATTTCAAATTGAACAAATTGAGTTTTATAAAATTGCTTTATTAATTGCTTTATTAATAATTGTATTATTAAATCAAAAGAATGTGTCCATTTATTTCATTTATTGTCCTTTTTTCAACATTTAATTTAATATTTCAAGAACAACCTCCCCCTATGCCTGGAGAGAAAAGTTTCTGATCAGTGTGCACTACCTGCTCTAACATATGCCAGTAAAACATCGACACTAATCTCACAATCGATACAAAAGCTAAGTGTGGTACAAAGAGCCATGGAAAGATGCATACTCTGCATTACAAGACAAGATAGAAAGACCTGCACATGGATTAGAGAACAAACAAAAGTATACAATAACATCAAGAGAGTAAAAGAATTGAAATGGAAATGGGCTGGTTGCATAGTAAGAAGAACTGATGGTGGACCAAGGTAGTCATAGATGGTGAACTGAAGGTGGACCAAGGTAGTCATAGAATAGATCCCACTTGATAAAAAGCATCCACGAAATAGATCTAAGAGAAGCTAGATCAATGACATCAGCAACTATTGCAGGTCCAATTGGCAAAAGAAAGCTCATATTTGTTGTGGAAGAGACTTTCATCTTGCAGTGAATAGGCAATGGCTAAAATGATTATGATTATATTTATTATTTTTTTAATCCCAAAAAATCTGTGCACCATTCATTGCAACTTAGATTTGGATACCACATCCACTCTATCTAGCCTTGTTTTCTTTTAACCAATTATTCTTTAAAAAAAAAACTAATTCACTACAATCTGCTAAGATTTGAATGTCAAATTAAATTACAGAATACAGTTTTGGAGTATGTGATGGCATGCATGTAATATTTGTCTGCAACTCTTTAAAGCAGCTGCATCTTACCCCAGGATCATACAGCAATTGTAGAAGGTAGCTGTATGATCTCAAAAAAAGAGGAAGCTGAAGCTTAAAGGTTCAGACTAGATAAAATAATGTTTGCTTAATTCTAATTAATAGCATGATCCAAGCATGGATGTATATTGGGGTTTTATATAGATTCCTCTTGCTATACAGACTGGAGGAAATCAGATAAATTTTGCTAAATTCTATGGATTCCACTGTAATGTGAATGTAAATTCATTTTAATTTCCTCTGGGTTAAGGAATTAAAAAAAACACCCAAATTTTAAATCGAATTCCATATATAATAGGAGTGGATCCTTTTTTAAAACATATTCCATACATATATAAATAATAAAAAATTTCACAATTTCACCTCCTATAAATGCATATGTATCCTGTTGAAAAAAGTTTATTAGTCAATTTTATTTATATTTAGGAGTAACCTTTCTCATTTTGCTGAATTGTTACCAAATGGAAATTTGCAGATTGGGGATATGTATTTAATTATTTATCCCCTTCTCAATATGAGTTTATTGGATTCTGAGCAGTTATATTAATAATAGACAGCTTATGCTTCTTGATTTGAGCAAAGCTTTGCAATTATTTATGACCCATTCTTTTTAGAATTCATAGCATAAAAATCCATTTGTTCAGTTCCAAGAAATTCCAAGTAAAATTTAACCTGATTTCCTGCTAGAGTAAAGTGGCCAAGTTCATTTTTCTAGCAGCACATGTTTATATGTGACGAGGCAACAGTCTAGTAGTACGTAAAGGGCAGGCCTTGAGAATTTCTTGCATTCCCTTTTGCTTGTCAAAATGTCAGCGATGTTCAACATTGCTTAGTACAGCTTTTACTGAAAATCACACTTGATTCTAGCATTATTCAGACAAAAGCAACTGGCCTACAGCAGACCTTCAGCCCTGCCTGCTTCTCTCTGTAATCTACCTCTATTGTTTCTAAATGGCTATACTTGGTTTTGTAATCTACTGTGTTCTTGCTTTTCAACAGTTTAGTTGGTAACTGGAACTGTGGCATTCTGAAGTACCGGTAGTTGGAAAGCGTACTCTTTCTTGTATTGTACTGATTTAATTATGAAATTGCAATGTTTCTTATACTACAAATATAAGACACAAAGAAGGGAATATTGATAACTCGGACCCATAGAGCTCTATAGTTATTTCAACCATTGATTAAATTGTGGTTTTTGGTAAACCTACTTTCTACTTGAAAGCATATTCATCTTTAGAAATAACCTTAGACCAAATGAAATTCTTATAATCGGTGTGCCATTGTAGACAGAGACAAATTGTGTATAACCAGAGTTTCATGCTGAAATATAGACAAAGGGGGGCAGCGCTTCTTCCCCTTAAATAATTACAAGAGAATTTGTCAAACATTTGATCACTTATATAAACAAGGACACAATCTGTTACTCAGTTATGCCTTTAAATCTTTTTCTAGTACTGGCAACTGTAGCAAAGCGAATGTATATCCTTTATGGTTTGCATATATAAAATAATGATTAATGGGTATAAAACAGATTATTTAGTAAAGAATGAATTAGGCTTTCAGACTTAACATGTTTGAGTTAATGGTCAAAGGTAAGTCACCTTTGGTACTTTTAATTTCTATATTCTCTTCTACTTTTAACTGATAAATCAGATTATCCTTTTCTTGATTATTGTATTTGGGGAAAGTATGACAATGGTGTTAAATGAATAAACAGATAACACCAAACAGATCATTAACTATAACAGTATTCTGGTTGTAGAATGTTTGAGGCACTAAGAAACATGAGTATGTGATCATGGCAAGAATTGCCCCTGTATGCTTATATTTATTCATATATATGTAGTTCCACATGCCAGTTTAATTATTTGTCCATCTCTAAGAAGAAAGCAGAGTTGGCACCTTGATATTGAGCCTTCAGCTTCAAAAAGGAGGATTCTTTCCTAAGACGTTAACGATGGAATAAGATTAACAGACTTCATTTAGAGGACATTTTGATTACACCTTTTGTCATTTTTTAAAAAAATGCTGGTTGGGATTATTGCTCAGAATTAAAATCCCAAATAAAATATGGGAAGGAGGAAGGTGAAGAGAGATTATATAGTGTTATATGATAAAAGAAGACAGCAATATTTAAAATGAGGTAAGTGTTGGATCGATTTATGATGTATTTTATCTTCTGGAGGAACCCAAGTTTATCGTACTGTCATTCAGCTTGAACCATCGGCTGTATATCATTCTATCTCTCACTGCACTTCTGGGTTGAAAAGAAAATCTTTGCTAAGCTAAGATATATGAACTGGATCAAATGCTTGATACAGTTTTGCCCTTGGTACCAACATAAATTTTCTTTCTAACACATTCTGTTAGCAAGCATTAATCTTGATGAATTGAATTGTGCCAATTAGTCATCTTCTTTAATATATCTTTCAAATGAGAAATTAAAAACATGTTTTATGAAAAAGCACTCTCTTAATCTTCCAGGCATGTATTGTACAAAAACTGGATCACATTCTTTAGATTTTAACTTTCCCAAGTTTGTATGCAAGAAAAAGTTATACCAATACTTTCGTCACAATAAAACCAAAGAGGAAAAAAAAATGAATCCCAAAAGTGCATTATTTTACAGGTCTCTATATCACCAGTGAGTTTTTTTTACTTCATCTTTGCATACTTCTACCGTTAGGGGCAACACCCAAGAAGTACAACAAGGCCAACTACTAATTGATTTCATATGACCATGGATGATATGTGCAATTCAAGGAGTTGACACAAGAAGTTAACTCAGATGAAAGAAGCCTGCAGGTCAGAGGTAGGCTTTGAAAAGATCATCACTCTCTTCTGCTCCCTAAATGGATGTTATATTGAACAGTAGGGATAAAGAAGGTTCACCAAAGCTTTAGAGGGCCTCCAATATTTCTGAATATTGACATTCCATGGAGAATGGTGAAATTATTAGATAAATAATCACATTACATGAAATTTTACATTCGATGTTCAATTATAACTTTAAATTAATTCCAGTTTAGCTTTACTTGGTCACACACTTTTTGGGAAGTACAATTTTCATATGCCGGTCAAAATTCAAGTGTATTCTAGGCTTAAAAACAGAATGTAAAAAAATCATATGATCTTCTCACCAGTTTAAAATAAATATGGAAAGTAACTTTTTAAAAATCCTCAGATGGTTGATTAATAGCTAAAACATTGACAGCAGAAGTGAGTGCAAGCAGTTAAGGAAGTGACCCACAAAGTATTATAAGCATGTCGATGGCCATTGGCTGCCTAGAGTACTGAAAAATGGATCAGGCCTGTTCAGGGATCTTGGTTATTAGCCTACTGGCTGCCTACTGCTACCTGGTCAACAGAGGAAAAGATAGTAATGTAATGCCAGTGGTTTTCTGTAGAGGCTGATGAAATACCAGACACACTAATGTTTTTGAGGAGACAGGGACATTTGGGAAATCCTGTTAGCTATCATAATAAGTACGTATGACACAAATGACTTAAACACTTGTCACTGTTTAATTTTTAACCTTGATACTTGTTTTTTTAATTCAAGAAACACACTGAAACAAGAACTGGAAAATTCATAGGCATTTTCATCATCAACTAATCATCAGGACAGGATGTTTGGTAGGTACATTTATTTCTATTTAAATTCACATTTCATAAAATCACAGGACAAATGGGAGCAATAAAATATAATAAAGTCAGTGGTCAGTAGAAACCATTCCTTCCCTTCCCTTCCCTTCCCTTCCNTTCCCTTCCCTTCCCTTCCCTTCCCTGAAAAGAATTATAAATATCGTTTATTTTATCAGCAGAATAATTTTGGAAGTTGCTGCCAAAGAATTCTCCAATTGTGCATCTCTGAAGCAATGCTGGTCAGGCTATACTTTCAAAGGATATGTTCCCTCTGCCCTTATGACTAACCTTGTAATACTCAGTGGCTCCAGTCCAAAGCCTGGTTAATACATCTGTCCAGAACGCATGATTACTTGGTCATAACATTTCCCCGGCCACCAGCCAACAAACCAATCAGCATTTCTTTCTCAAACCATGAAAACTTTTGCTGTGTCAAGCTATTTGAACTTTAGGCTATGTATTTTTGAATGTACTCACACACCACTAGAATATTTTAATGTAACTGACTCTTTTCTACTTCTGTTGGCTGCCAGCTGCCAGCAGTTTGGCAGTTTGATTCTCACCAGCTCAAGGTTNNCTCAGCCTTCCATCCTTCTGAGGTTGGTAATATGAGGTAATATGGTGAGATTGTTGGGAGCAATATGGTGATTCTGTAAACTGCTTAGAGAGGGCTGTAAAACACTGTGAAGCAGTATATAAATCTAAGTGTTATTACTATTGCTTTCTCATGCAGATTATCTTGAAAAACAAAAGGCTTTTTAAAAATGAGATTGGTAAAGCTGAAATTCTTCCTTATGTTTTTAACAATTATTGTTTACTGTAGATTCTGTGAAATCCTGTTTGGAGCTACTGTCTCGGCCCATTTGAGGCCATTTTCACCCCCCTGGAGGCTTGAGGGAAGCCTTTGCAGCCTTGGGAGGCTGAAAATGGGCCCATTTCAGCACTTCCAGTATTTCCAGAAGGCCCATCTTTTGCCATCCCGAGGCTGCAGAGGCTTCCCTCGAGCCTCCGGGAGGCAAAAACGACCTCAAACGGGCCAAAAATCAGCTGGGAGGCACATGCATGCACAGTGCAGGTAAGTTTGGCTAGGGCTTGTATGCCCGCACAAATGGCTCTGCATGCCACCTGTGGCACATGTGCCATAAGTTCACCATCATGGATCTAGATATTGAGTCTATCTTCTGCAGTGTTGGTATTCCTGCCAGTTTACTGTCATCTGCAAATTTTATGAGTTCTCCTTCTATTCCCTTAGTTAAATTGTTCATGAAGATGTTGAAAAGTACTGGTCCTAAAATGGGATCCCACTTCATACTTCCCTCCATGTAGATGTAGTAAGGACTATACATTGAATGCAGTTTGTCAGCCAGTTATAAATCCATTTGGTATTGATGCTGTCTATCCCACATTTTTTAGCTCACCAAGAAGTAGGTTGTAGTCTACTTTGTTAAGTGCCTTACTGAAATCTAAGTACACTATGTCCATTATATTTTGCTGGTCCACTAATTTAATCATTTGATAAATTTATAATATAAAATTTGTTTGGTATGATCTGTTTTTACAATCCTATGTTGGCTTCTGGTTATAACTTTGCTTGCTTCTAGGTGTTTATAAATCTGTTGACTGATCATCTTTTCCAGGATCTTCCCAGGTATTGATGTTATGCTGATTGGTCTATAGTTTTCTGTATCATTTTTTGGGTTCTTTTTTGAAGATGAGAACTACATCAGCTCTTTTCCTCTGGTATTTCTTCAGTGCTCCAGGATTTTTGAAAGATATAGTTCAGTGCAGAGGTGGTATTCAGCAGGTTCTAACCAGTTCTAGAGAACCAGTAGTAGAAATTTTGAGTAGTTTGGAGAACCAGTAAATACCACCTCTGATTGGAGATTTTACAGNNNCCTTCCCCTGCCACGCCCACCAATCCACACCCACAGAACTGGTAGTAAAAAATTTGAATCCCACCACTGGTTCAGTGGTTCTGAGATCACATCTGCCAGATCCTTCAACTCTGGGATATATTCTGTCAGTCCTGGTGATTTGAATTCATTGAGAGCGGACAGGTTTTTTCTTATTATTTTCTTGCTTATTTTAATTTGTATTCCTAGTCTGTTTTTTATAGTTATGTTTTTGGCTGTATTATCTTTTTGTGAGAAGACAGATGCAAATAATTAATTAAATACCTCTGTTTCCTCTCTACTGCCTGTTACCTCCTTGCCATCTCTCTCATTAGTGAACCAATTGTTTCTTTGACTTTTTTCTTGCTTTTTTATATGTTGAAATAAACTTTTAAAAATTATTTTTGACATTTGTTGCAAGTCTTATTTCATTCTCAGCCTTAGGTTTCCTGACTTCATCTTTGCAAATTTGGGCTATTTGTTCTTATTGTGTCTGAATTATGTATCCTTCTTTCCAATTTTTGTACTTATCCTTTTTGTCTTTCAGTTTATCAGAGAGTTATTTCTGTAACCATGCTAGTTTCTTCTGGAATTTCTTGTTTTTCTTTTTTAGTGGTATTGAGGTGGACTGGGGTTTTATAATTATATTTTTCAGTGTTTCCCAAGCTTTTTGTTTTTCCCTTTAAAATTTTCATCTATAGAATCCTTTCCAAGCTCTCTCTTTAACTTCATTAAAATTAGCTTAGTCTAAGATACTGGTTTGATTATGTTATATCATCTGTAAATTGAGAGATGTGATAGATATATATATGTGCGTGCATGATGTAATAACTGTTTTATCTTCAAATCAGAAATCTAGAAATACACATCTGTTTTGGGACATTTGTTACAATTCACAATATGAAAGAAAACAATATCTTAAATCTGTTGAAATGCACTTTTAGCCAAATGTGAGCCACAAACCTATGAGTAAGCTTTGCATTTTGGATGAACTTTAAACATTGTTTTTGATGCTCCACTTATTCATCCTTTCATGTGGGAAATCCACTGAACCACAGGAAATATACATTGCACCATTCCTTGCAATCTAGGCATCTGCATCTATATATTATTACTTTTTAGTGTAACAGGAAAAATAATAAAAAGATATAAATAATATGGATTAAATAAAACCACTAGATCTAGGAAATTAAGCACTTATGGAAATTTCAGCCTTTTTTCGTTTAGTGGGATTTTTTGCAGGATTCCCTTTCCTCCCTTCTCAAAAATGTGGGACTAGAATTTCAAAATTAAAAGAAACTTCTGGAATTGTAACCCCAAAATTTATGAAGATGTCAGATTGAATGTTGTTTTAAAAAGAGATTGTTCAACTGTAAAGAATTAAGTGTGGTGATTTATTGAGTTGATGGAATTACTCCACTTCAGGGATTTTAACTTCATTTTGGTGTATGTGTGTAGAGGATTTCCACTACTTTGCCTCCAACTTATTTTCTGGCATAAGATTTATGTAGCACTTTCAAAATTATCGTGAAAAACATGTAATTTTCAGGATTAATCAAAAGCCTCCTGTATTAAGTCCCTGATTCATGATTTAGTGCTTGGCCTTGTTTAATGCATTGATGTTGATCAGCTGGTGTTTTCTTCTGCAGTCACGGAAGTCTGCTCTTACTCATATTTTTGTTATGAAAAAAAATCTTATTTAGATTTAGACTGACTCTGTTATAAAGCTGTGAGAATACTCATGCATGACTTATGCTTGTCTACGATCAGGGCAAGCAAATTCTTCAATTGAATCTTTTTATCTTGACCTTTAAAAATGTCTTAACAGTAACCTTTGAATGAGGGACTTATCCCACTGTACATGTTGGGAATGACTTTCTGATGGGCTTTAACCTTTTTTCTGTCTGGATTTCTTTCTCCAAACAGATATATTTCAGTAAGTGGCCCATTAGCACTACACAGAGGAAGTATCCAGTTTTCTTTTTCTTTTCCGTTGCTTCCCCCTTTGTCTTTTTTTGTTTTTTGGAAAAAACCCTCTTCAGCGTTTGCTAGATAACACTAGTGTTTAGACTGATGTTACAACCACTTCACTAAATTGGAGCTCTTCAGCCAATCTTTGCTCCACATCAGTGCCAGCTCCAACTGAGGTAAATGCTCCACACTGTTTACATGACAGTAATCAACAAGACCAATTTGGAATGCAACTAGAATAAATTGTGATAAATTTCCTGCCTAAGGATAAAGATAAACCAGTGGCTAAAGTCATGGTTATCTCTCAAAGAACAGGAAATTGATGAACATACATTTTTCCTCTCCAGGCTATCATTGAAAATAGTAATAATAATATCTGGCATTTGCAGGAAAATGATAGGCTGTAAGGCTCCCATGAACTTAAATGGCAAAAAGAGATGCTTTCAAATGATGCTTATCTGCAATGCTTCATTTAGAACTCTACTTCTTGAAATTAGGAATCTTTTTTAAGTGGCTTATATTATGAGTTTACTTTATAGCTAGCTTTATCCCAAGAATTTCCTATGTTTAAGATGACGCAGAGCTCTGAATTGTATCATAATTAGACATGATCTAATCAATCTTCCCTAGTCATAAAAATCAGATTTATTTTTTTGCATCTCAAGATAAGACTAGATAAATTTCAGCCAGAAATCCTGTCAATTTCCAAACTAGGTCAGATGGAATAGTATAAAAATAATATAATTTCCCATGGTATAGATATTGAATTCTAAATTATGGACAAATGGCAAATTTAGCAGAACTTGAAATAATTGTTTTAGGCACATTGGTTTGTGGTGCCAATTTTTGCTTTGAAGTACATTAATAAATAACAGTAATCAAAGTTGTTATGACAATACATTATTCATCTTTTCTCTTTCTCTAGATTCTTGTGACTTTCCTAACCTCATTGAAAGAAATCTCACTGAAAACTCATTGATGAATAAGGAATCAACCTCATTATGAGAAGAAATGGTTCAAGTTGACTTGAAACAGTTACTTTTAAGATGCAAAAGATCTTGATAACTAACACATCATTTTTAGCATTCTTTTGGGTATAAATTCTAGATGATTACCTAGACCCATTTCAGTCAGGATTTAGGACCAGTTGTGGAGTTAAATTATAATGAAGGTCTTAATAATTTCCATCCATCCCCACAACTAGAGAGTACCCCCTGAAGGTCTCCACTTACCAGCACATGAAGAGCCTGATGGTGAGTGATGCTGTGTAGCAGCCCTGACTTCTGCAACAACTTGCCAGATGGTCCATTCATAAAAACTTTGAACATTGAGAATTATCATGGTACTAGTTTTAAAATTTTATTAATTTTAGTTTTCATTGTAATTTAATTTTGATTCATATCTCCATTTTGATACTTAATTCCTGTAAATCATTTAAAGTCTAGAACCGTGATGGCAAACCTATGGCATGCGTGCCACAAGTGGCATGCAGAGCCATTTGTGCTGGCATACGAGCTGTAGGCAAACTTACCTCACTGCGCATGCACACGCCTCACAGCTGTAATACCGGAAGTGACGAAATGAGCCTATAATTCGGCCTGAAAAGCCTTGCAGAGGCTGAAAAAGACCTCAAACCAGCCAAAAAATCAACTCTGAGGCACAGTGCAGGTAAGAGGGTGGCGGGGGGGATTGTGTGTGCATGTGCAGGGGGCCTGGGGAGGAGGGGCGTATTGCATTCTGGGTGCTGGCACGCAAGTGTGCACACTGGAGCATGCGCAATTTTTGGCACAGGAGCCCAAAAAGGTTAGCCACCACTGGTCTAGAAGGTTTTAAGGATTAATTAAAACTTATACATACATACATACATATATACATTCACTTCTGATGGGAAAATTGGGTGCAATCTTATGTATTGCTTCTCTGTGAACTGCAAGCAATAGTTGATATGGTTCTTTCTCTACAGATCTGTTTAAGTAAGCTGCTTTCCTCCTGTCAAGGAAATATGATAAGATTCAGAATCATTGATTGAGCTAAATGTTTATAGAAGCTGAATAAATAAAATAAATAAAACTGTGCTGCCCTATGGAGACAGAACTTTGTCATCTTTGGATGGATTGTCAGAGCCAGGGAGTTTGCAGCAATGTTCCTGGCTTCAAAATGTTGGATATGACTAGGCAACCAAAATCTTACCTCTTTTTTACAGGCATGGTGTGAATTTCATGCATTCAAAAAAAAAAGAGATGGGGGGGGGAGGATACTTCGATTAATTGGTTGCATCCACCATGTTGAAATCAGCATCCATCACTATAAATGCCAAGATCAGGGTATTTTGATGGAATGATTATACTGATTTATCTAGCTACCCATAGTTCTCTTGCAATGGTAGATAAAGGAAATTAATAATATTCTTTAAATGTTAGACATGTACATTTAACTAGGAAACACTAAGCTGTTGCAATAAATGAAAAACAAAAAAGGATAGAAACTAAAATCTTAGCTATAAAAGTAGAAATAAAAACTGAATGTACTATTTAAATAAGAATATTCCATTTCCTCCAATATTTAAGGAAATGTAATATAATCAGACCTGATTCTGATTTGAGTACACCGATGGATGGAACAGATTAATTATGGTGAACTTCAAGTGATTTTAACAGGTTCCATCATCATCATTTTAGCTATTGTCTGTCCACTGCAGGATGAAGGCTTCTTCTGCATGTTTCCAACCAATA
>AZIM01003300.1:0-11301 GCA_000516915.1 Ophiophagus hannah | reverse complement strand
GAATAGAATAGAACAGAATAGAATAGAACAGAATAGAATAGATAATGGNAGAATAGAATAGAATAGAATTCTTTTTTTGGCCAAGTGTGATTGGACACATAAGGAATTTGTCCTGGTGAAAATGCTCTCAGTGTACATAAAAGAAAAGATACATTCGTCAAGAGTCAACAATCATAAGGTACAACACTTAAATAAAATGTAAATAATAAAACAAAATGTTTCAGAGGATATAAACACAAAATCTAAACTTGTCTCATAGCTAGTTATTTTTTTTTAATTTTTCTCCAGTGTCCTGATTTTTGTATTCTCTCACACAATGATGAGTTTTGTCTCTTATGTGGCATTTTTATTGATCTAATAAAGCTATTTCTTTCAATTGTGGATGTTTTTTTCTTAATTGGTTCACTATATCTTCTTATAAATGTATGCATGTCTTCACCTGTACATATGCAGAACTAATTTTACCATTAATAGCACTTACTTTTGATTAAAAAAACAGAATAGTATCTACTTTCTTGTCCAATTGGGGGCACATTAAATCCCCAATTAATGTGTGGGATGATGTGCCCCTAATAAATATGAAATATTGATTTATCAAAGACTATTCTTTCCTTTAAATCTGTTTATGCTAGCTTTACATTAAAAATGCTGAAATCATTGAAAAATTAAAGTTGTTTTCCGTAGCTCTGAGATAATAGTGGCAAACTCTAACCACATCACTAACTGTTGAATAAGTTGAAAGATCAATACATTCTATTAGCAGAAGAATATATTTCAGAGGATAAAAACAACATTCTCTTGTGAATAATCCCATGCCACACATTATCTGACTTTTCTAAGTAATAGATATTTATGGAACATAATTATTATCATAATTCTGTGTGAGAAGCAGAAATTACAAGACTGATTCCTGAAACTATTTTGCTCCCCCTCCCACATGGAGAAAAGAGAGAGATGGCTGCCTACCTTTCCTTGTCTAGGAAAAGGAGGAGTGTGTTTTTTTTAATTGAGATTTAATTAAAGCATAGGAAGCCAAGGCAGCTGTATACTGCAGAAGATATAATTATAGCATGAAATAGACTCTTATACAACTTTCAGCCTCTTCTTATTATACAGTACAAGAACTCACAGTACACCAATGAAAATTTGAATGAGAATTTTGAGAAAATGGAGAGGAAATTTTAGAAACAGCATTAATTTCTTAGCATTTCCATTTTTCATTTGTAATGTCTTTTTAATAGTCTCTGCATATGTACACCCTTCCATTTTTTTTCTCTGTCCTTTTCCTGGCTTGTTATATGATTCATTTGAAACACACCAACATCCAAGGAAGTCAAATGTGTATCTGTCTGTCCTGGCTGTCAAGTACAGCTTTTTCACTTCCTCTGGTGTTGATTGAAAGTTTATAAAAAAGTGGTCAGTACAGTGTTATTTCTAAATACAACAGGAACAAATTGAACAAAAACTGGTAAACTGAGGGTCTATTTAAAGGTTTTGCTTAAGCTTGAAATTTCTTCCTAAAATGAGATCAAGAAGAACTGAATTAGCACAGCTGGTTCAGGGAAGTGGTTGAACAACTGCCAGAGGTTTGTGCTCAACTCTATTTTCCTGAGGAAAAATGTTGTTGGAAAGATTCCTACTACAGCTTTGCTATGAAAACTGAAACAATGACATCCAATTACAATAGAAATTGAGGTAACACCCCAACTTGATACTAGAAAAGGGTCTGTGAGGTTCAACGTCTAAAATAAATGATGTTTAAAGGTGAGTTTATGTAAAAATAAGTTAGTGTTTTGAAAAATAATAGTCACTTTATAAACAATGGCAACATAAAAAAGGTGAAAAGAACCACTCTGTTAGAATCTAATGCTTAATTCTATGTGATAGGTTTAGTAGAATGCAAGGTTGTTGGGGTTTTTTTTTAGCAAGGTGCAGTTGTCAATGGTTACAAAGAACCTAATATGATTTTAGGGTGCATTGTCATGCTTGTATGCTTATATATCAGGCAGAAGAACAGAAGAGATTCACTTGCGAGCATTGTATTGACTCTCATTGGCTTGTATTTTTAGGCAGATATTGAAGAATTAGTTGGCTATTGCTACAAAAGTTCTATGTAGAATTCTGACTGAAGAGGAGAAACAGGAAGTTCCAGAAGAGAAGATATAGAAGTCAGTGAGACAAGTAAAATTCTTGTGATTGTCAAGAAACAGAAAAACTTACCAAGGTAACATATTCTACTTTGCTAAAACCCATGTGGGGCTTAGGGATAACCTGAACTTTACTGATACAGATACAGATTAACAGAGTTGGAAGGGACCTTGCAGGTCATCAAGTCCAACCCCCCACCCAACCATACTGACTAAAGGGAGGGGGGAGAAAAACTTCAGGAAGATAAAACCCATTGACTCCGACCAATGAGAGACCATTTAGTCTTTCTATGGACCTAGAACCAGAAAAATATTTTAAAATCTTAGGGTCATTCTAGAGATCCAAGTGGGGTGGCAAAGAAAATTGTCATATTAGTTCCACAATAGAATAATTAAAATGTTTATTATAAATAATAATATTACCTGGAGATAACAGAATAGAAGAGAAAATACTGGAGAAACTCACGAAGTACAAAAACCTGCAAATAGAACAATCTTGGAAAAGGAAGACAGAAGTGGTACTAGTAATAGGTCTGAAGTGCCACTTGCAAATCCTCAGCATTGACTGAATCAACATCAGTGGTTGTAAAAGGCAGCTTTACTTGGAACAGCTTACATCCTGTGAGGATGTCTTTAACTTCATCAGACATCCACCTCAGTCTATCCCAGGTCTTTGGGAAGACTCAACAGGTAAATAAAGATGTCTAAACATCTGTCTGACTGTGGGACAGACCATAATAATAATTGGCAAGTGTTCTTAATTAAGGAAAGAAATTCACCATTAAGATGAAATCATTATTGAAATAGTTAAATAATTCATAGAATTATTTTTCCTTCCCTTTTTCCTTTGTTTATTCTATATTTAAAACTTAATACTGCACTGTAGTCTTCCTGAAATTGCATTATGAAGATGTTTTTCTTACACTGTTGTGAGACAGCAAAAGCTAAAGACACCAAAAGCTTTTTTGATGGAGTTTTGCCCCACTTTACGACCTTTCTTGCCACAGTTATACCCTGTAGTTTTTAAGTTAGTAACACAGTTGTTAAGTGTTCACCAATGACTTTTCTTGTCAGAAGAGTGCAAAAGATGATCACATGACCTTGGGACACTGCAACTGTCATAAATGCATGCTGGTTGCCAAGCATTTAAATGTTGATCATGTGACAATGGAAATGCTGCAATGATTGTTAAGTGTGAAAAATGATCATAAAGAGTCCTGGTGGTACAGTGGTTAGAATGCAGTATTGCAGGCTAATTCTGCCCACAGTTTGGAGTTTGATTCTGATGGGACTCAAGATGACTCAGTCTTTCATCCTTCCAAGATCGGTAAAATGAAGACCCAGATTATTGGGGGCACTATGCTGACATTGTAAACCACTCAGAGAGTATACTGTAAAGCACTCTGGAACTGTATATAAGTCTAAGTGCTATTGCTATAAGTCACTTTTTTCAGTGCCATTGTAAATTCAAATGGTCACTAAATGAATGGTTGTAAGCCATGGACTATCTGTACTATTGAAAAGTGCATGGATTCATTAAACTCTGTCAATATCAACCTTAACATCTTGGGATGAAGGTAAAATGATTTCAATATTTAAGCCATCTTTGGGGCTCAGTGAATAAAATTTGGTAAATGGCCATGGGTAGTATTTTAACTTTTCAGCTTTAGGTAGCGACACTTATATTCTTTTAGGTATTTGTGAGTCTAGAATTTATAGGAAAAGTATTAGTGCTAAAATAGATGTGTTCAAAAGTTCAGTTTACATGCAGTTTATCATTGCTGAGTTTTATCATGTTTTTGCTTTGGATATAATTTATTTATTTGTATTAACTAAATATAAAAGGCAAAGAAAAAATACACAAAATTGTAAAAAGGCAGGGGAACCTTAAAAAAAGAAATGAAAATAAAGAAGGCTTTTATTTACAAAAATGTATATATCAAGAAATTGAAGCCATGATTTATTATAGTGATCCCTCATTGGTCTTTCTTAATCCGTTCTGGAAAGCACTGAATAGTTAAAGCCATATGTTTGTTGTGGGTTAAAGAATAAATTTTTGATGGATCTTTTT
Source organism: Ophiophagus hannah (assembly GCA_000516915.1). Classification (NCBI taxonomy): domain Eukaryota; kingdom Metazoa; phylum Chordata; class Lepidosauria; order Squamata; family Elapidae; genus Ophiophagus; species Ophiophagus hannah. The sequence continues at coordinate 7,083 of AZIM01003300.1, read as the reverse complement.
TTTGTCCAGAACCCTCACATGACAGAAATAGATTATAAACATATATCTACAAAGATCTCAAAGTTGAGTTAATATACATCATTGCTTCTTATTGACATGAAACAATATATATCAATATAACATTATTTTCATTCCATCTCCAACAACATAAATGCAGTGAGGTCATTTCTAATTTTTCTGTTGTTGAAAGGGATGCAATTTAAAAATTATTGAATTTTTTTAGTTTTTATTAGCGAAATAAATCATGCAAAGAAAAATGTGTTTAAAGGATTTTGATAAAAAAATTAAAAGCAAACCAAATATTCCCCCCCCCAAAGAACATTTTTACCTTTTTGTTTTCTGGCCCCATCTGTTAATTGCTAATTTGAATGTTTTTATACTTTACTTTGGACATTATTAGTCTTTCTGTGTCTTTTAATTCTGATTGTTATTAAAACAGTTTTTTCTTCAAAAATATAAGTGTCTTAACATACTTTGATGTATAACATTCTTGAATTTGGTTACACTTTATATATGCAGACAGTTTTTCCAATCTTTTATTTTAGTCTCCCAATCCTGTACTGATGGCAAGATTTTTCTTTCCCACTTCTGTCAGGTTGATTCTTGGCACTGTGATATATATCCTATATTTTGACATAGTTTGATTGTATTCTTTTTTTTATTGTATAATCTGCCCAGGTAGCATTTGCCACTGGATGCAGTCAATATATGATTGAATCTAGTCTGATCTATTCATTGACAGACTTGACAAAAAGATCAGGTATCCTGGTCTCTGGTACATATCTCAAAGACATCCAATCTTTGAACACTGGCAAGAATGGTGCCTTCTTTCATGCTACCTTCTGTCATGGTGCCTTCTTTCTTCTTATTCATTCAACAGAGTGCTCAACAATTGCTCTTTTTTATTACCTGTATGGTATAACAGGGAGAAATGACATAATATGCAATATTGCATCTACCACTATGTGGCATGAAGGCATCAAAAATGATATCCCAAAACTCCACTGAAGACTCATCATCAAGTATCTAGTATTTAATGACCCAAACAAAGAAAACGTATGTCTTTACGCTATTAGGAAAGTAACCCTAAAAATAAAAGTCCACATTTTAAGTTGCTGGACAGCATAATTCCAGTTCCTGATGCAGGATATCTTACAGAGTTTAAATTAGTTGTAGTGTCTGATCCTTATGTTTCAGTTAAAATAAACAATCTGTTTTTAGTTTGGTGAGATAATCATTTTATCATTTTGAGTATTCATAGTTGTTTTATTGTATTTTCTTTGGACACCTTCAACTACCTTGAGTGCTATTTTATAGTCAAACAATATTTTATAGTCAACAACATGTTAATCTAATAAACAAAATACTTGTAGAAGTGTTGACCATTATTTCTCTCTTTATATGGCATTAAAATAGCAGTAGTTGTATATCAGCTGAATTAATTGTTCATGGCAAGACAATTGCCATCTCTGTGTTTTCCAAAACTGTGGGCTATTATTATAGAAGTAGGGAAATCATGCTTGTAAGCATACACAGCTTCTGAGCATTTTTGGGTGGCCTTTGCAAAATCATAATGCAATCCCTGGAACAATCATAGCATAATTTACTGCCACTTTGATCTGGAAGCTACAAAATAAGTACACTGAAGCTCTGTTAGGCCTAAAAACTACAGTAGCCTGTGGACTCTCTCCAGATATGTAATTTCAATAACATGTAAAAAATCTACAATCTGTATGAATATTGTTGAGAATTTTGAGAATTAGAATCAACACATCTAGGTAATAGCCAGCTTGGAAAATGTTATAACAAAAACAGTACATACACACACACACACACACACACACACACACACACAAACATCTGCAGCATATATATATAAACTGGCAGCAAATAATTGGCCACCTATTTAATTAATAATGAACAATTCCTATGGATTCTTCTGTCATCTTTGCCTGCTTTTCTCCTTTCTCTATATAAAGATGGCCTACTCATGGACAATGAAGGGGAAAGTGAACCCGTATGTGCATATTGCTTGTAACACAGAAATGCTACCAGTCTCAGAATTCCAAACAAGAGCTTCTGTACTGTCTGTCATCTCTAACTGAGCAAGATGGCCTCCCAGAAATTATGTGCATAGAAAAAAGTATAAGCCTGGAAAGAAGCAAGTAGCTAGTGTTGATTTTCCTTCTGAATGGAGAACATCTTGATGGAGAAAGCTGACTCCAGAATCCATAAACTCTTAAGTTTTATTTCTTATACTTCCACCCCATTTTCTTTTTCAAACCTTTTGATTTAATAGGAAAAAAATTGTATGTGTGGAGTGTATTGTGGGTGAACAGGAAGGGACAACTGGTGTTGTGGATGGCTTGACTTTCATTGTTCATCTCTTCAACAGGTTGCAATCTTTCCAAAGTACATGTGCTTCCACCAAATCTCAAGAAAAAACATCAGGTTTCTTAAGGTACTGTTTTTTACCTTAGGAAAGGAAGAAAAGGAAGTAGACTCAGCAATGGAAGCTAATGAGAGTAACATTAATGATCAGTAATATTGATTAGGAGAATCAATATTAACTATAAGGAAATGGAATATATTAGGAATATATTGCTACAAGGAAAATCTCTTTATCTCTGTGTGTGAAGTGGCTACCTTTATACATCTTAAAAGTGTTTGAACTAGGGGTGGACTTGCTTAATTATGCACTCCTGCTTTGAAATTTTACCCTACCCACAATGTGCCAGTTTCAGACTCCTTACATGGATAATATTGATTAAAGTCATATCAATCACATATGTTTTAAACTTCTTCTCTTTTGACTGTATTCCTAAGTTGCTTTTTTCTCTCCTTTGTTCTTTATTTTAATGTATTGCAGAACTCTAAACAAAGACAAACTCAGAGTATTGAAATGGGGAAGAGCAGCTTTTGTCTATATAGAGTGAGTTTACAGACTTCTTCAACCACCTGCCTTCTGATTCTGAAGATACTGAACAAATCACTCACTTTTAACACATACAGTAATGCAGTACTTGGCAGGCTTCTGACTATGCTATAGCTACTGTAAAGCCAGAAAACAAATATTTTTCTGCAGAAAAACAATTTGCTAAGATGAGCATTAACTCTAGATGTAGTCTATATGGAATATTTGGCAATGCTCCTCCCATGTTGAGTATCTGGCAAGCTGGTCCTGACAACTCAGGACACTGATGTTTTGATGAGCCCCACCAAATCCATCTACAATAAGAAAACAGGAAACATTTATATTTCTCAAAGCTACAAGATGTTATTATTGGATGAGAAACTGTTTAAAAATGCAGGTTCTCAAAATAGTCTCCAAACTAAAGTGTGAGCTGATATTTAGAGATGAGTGAGAGTTGTATTTGGCAAAGAAATCATATCCTTTCATACACTGGATACGTTAAGCTTTGGAATTTTTCTGACAAATGGTTAGTTTTGCACCCTCTGTCTACAGAGAAAAAACATCACTGTCTAGTGACATATTTCTATACAAGCAGGCTCAGACTACGATCATCAACTCATCTCCCTTAAACCATCAACAACCTAAGTCAACAATTTATATTATAGTGAAAAACTGTAATGAATGTGGCTTCAGTAGATCTTTTTGATCAGTTGCCTTTGAGTGAAACAGATGGAGTGGTTCAAGTAGGAGGAGTTAGATGATGTAAGTGAGCATATGTTTAAGTGTAAGGCTCATAAAGGTAAAGATAAAAGTTTCCCCTATACAGTTGGGTCTGACTCTAGGAGGTGGTGCTCATTTCTGTTTCTTAGCTGAGAGAGAGTCCAAAAACATTTCCATAGTCACATGGCCTGCATGCCAAGGAGCACAAAGTCTTTTAACCTTCCCACTGAAGTGGCACCTATTTATCTAGTTGCATTTGCATGCTTTCAGACTGCTAGGTTTGCAGGAGCAGGAGCAAGGACAGGAAGTCACTCTGTTGTGCAGTTCAAGACCCAAGCTGTCTACTTTCCAGTTGACAAACTCAGCATCTTTAACTGCTGAGCTATTGCACCCATCATAAGCTCATAGTCAGACCTTTTCATTTTGTCATGATGAATGAAAAAAGTTGTCTTCCTTGATCTATTATGCCATTTGGCAATACTCATCAAAATTATATACTTTGGTATACAATTCATTCATAAATATACACATAGAAGCCCAAAGCGCACATTCTAGTGGAGAAAAATTCTCTGAGGATGGACTCCACCACAAATCTGAAAGCTTGGAAGACTAAACCTTTGGTCCCAGTGACCAACTCAGAATGGATCCTGCAACATTTCATTGATTTTTTTTAGTGTGAGTAGGAATAGTGTTCATAAGTCCTAACTGATGCCCTTCATATATATGTATAAAATATAGAGGAAAAAGTGGCTAATGAAAGACATTAAATAAGGAGAAACAAACATTATAGCTTTATTTATTCGGCCATGGTTTAATTTGGTTTTTAATTTGTTGTTGTTGCTGTTTATGTGTTTTATTGTTGTTTTTAGTATGTAAGCCGCCCCGAGTCCTTCGGGAGATAGGGCGGCATATAAGTAGAATAAATAAATAAATAAATAAATAAATAATCTGTTTACTTGCTGCAAAGTGCTATAAAATGTGATTTTATACAATTAGTGCCACTGGGTATTTTTTTTACATTTGGTTTAAATGTGACTTCATTAAAAAAAAACTATAGGCTTAAAAACCTACTGCAGACAAGAATCATAATGTAGAAAGTGCAATAATCTTGAATCTCAAGTGGTTCAGCTGAAGGTTTTTCTGAAAAAAAAACCCCTCCCTTTTCTATAGCATTTTCTGTTTTAGAACCTAACCTTTTAGAATATCTTCCAATAGATATAAAGTATAGTCAAGGAAAAATATTTATTCAAAGTAGGAGATGATAGTATATCAAGAAGAGATTGGGAACAATTGCAAAGCCCACCAAGAATGGCTAAATTCAGAACTTACCTCCACCTCCAAAGAGCTAGATTTACTAATAGAATGCAAAGTTCTTTGGCCTTATTCACAGTTAATTCAAAGATGCAGTCACTGAACAGAATATTTTGTAATATCCACAAAAATGAATTTGGTAATGTTGCAATTCTTTCTTTTCAATAATAAATAGAGAATATGAAAAACTCCAGTCAGTGGATAGCAGTACTGTCTCTCTGTTACATCAAGTCCACAGGAATAACAAAACATGGATACAATCTCCTAGCTACTATGAGTCAAAACCAGGTGTCCTAGTATTGATGTGTGCCATGCTAGGCACACCTTTTTGCAGTTGCATCTAAATTCAAAATATAAGTACTTCTTCTTTAATTGGAAAGTCATTGCCATTAGCTAAATTCATATAATGCTTTGAGTTCAAATCAAATAAATGTTTTAGCTGAATGGAATAAGGGATAATACGTTATCCACTAGTATTCTGGTCATATAGGAAAAAGTTAACATTACCCTTCAGAGTTGGATGAATTCAAGTGGATTGAGAATTGCAGCCTCCAACCATTCCCAGTTTTTGAAGGAGACATGGTGACCTATCTTCGCAAACGTTTAAGTCAGAAATAGTAGCAAAGCCTGTCTGAATGTGTAGAACTTCTAAATACAGTTCTTGGGATAAGCTTTATCCATTAGACTGACAAGATATTGAATTTTTTTTTATTTTAATAGCCAAAGAAATATGTGTAAGATCCTGAAAAACACTGGGAATATATAACTTACTGGGTGAATTACTAGTTAAACTAATTAAGTGCCTTAAAAAAAACCCAACACATAAGCATTCTAGCAGGGAAATGAACCATAATCTGTTTTAAAACAAATAGATTGTGTACAGCTGTCCCTATATGCAAGGGAAAATGATGATTTAATGTTGATTAAGACTGAAGGCCTTTGAAGTGAGCAAAGCAGGAGTCCACAGAATGTCTTTCACGATCATTATCAGTCTTTCACCGAAGGCAGACTTGGTGCCAAAAGCTCTTTCCTTAAACTGGTTAAGGTAGATTTGGGAGCAAAGGCTTTGTGGGCTTGAAGAGAGCTTCTCATTCACAGGCCTCTGATGTCTTATTCTTTTAGCAGGGCTGATGCTTGAGAATAAACAGATCCAGCTTTTTTTCACTGGTTAACTACAGAAAGGGGGAAAGGTCCACTGTTATTTGCCTTTTGGCGTGAGTCAGCCTAGCAACTGAGCATGCATTCTGCAATAAAGTAAAATCAAAGCTTGTTTTGGAGCAGATGTTTTAGTAGTATGAATAATATTTGATCCTTCCTTCCTTCCTTCCTTCCTTCCTTCCTTCCTGTAAGAGGTATGACATATTTCTAATAAAATCATTTAAGACACCCTACAAATATGCAAATACCTTCAAGAAACTCATATCACACACAAACACACACACACACACACACACAGAGTTGTCCAGATAATAAGTAGCAAGTGAATAGTAAGTATAAGTCCTTTTGGATGATGACTTAGAAATGTGTGGGGTAGGAAAAATGCTATATGAATTTATAATATCAAACTATATATATATTCTTTGTAGACATTTTATACATTATCCATTAGTATTCTGGTCATATAGGAGAAAATAGCAAAATTGTCAACAGATCTTTACCACAGTTATGAAAAAAATATTTTCAGCCCTTGAAGGCTATTCAGTATCTATTTAAGAGCTGCACTCAGCTTAGTGATTTGGAAAAAACACAATTAATTCTAGACTAGTTTGTGTGCTTTCCAGGTCAATTTTAATCCTGATCTAGAAACTCAACTGTCCTATATTGGTATATATTAGAAAACAGAGCCATCCATTTTAATTTTTTTAAATAGTTCTATTTAATTAGATGATACCTACAGGAAAAAATGTTACCAGTCGTAGTGCTTTTTCTTTTTTATGCATTTTTAAATTTTATTTCTTATAAAGAAATAAAGAAATATATATTTCTTATATATAGTTGACATTAATTTAATAATTTAACAATATTTTATTACTTGGTGGTATATACACACACACATATATACATATACTGTATGTGAGTGTGTGTACATATATATATATATATATATACTGTGTATATATATACTGTGTATATATATA
>AZIM01003298.1:446101-457047 GCA_000516915.1 Ophiophagus hannah | reverse complement strand
TTGGTTAGTTTCCACCCACTGCTTCTTGTCCTGCCCTCAGGTGCTTTGGAGAATAGCTTGACTCCATCATCTTTGTGGCAGCCCCTGAGATATTGGAAGACTGCTATCATGACTCCCCTAGTCCTTCTTTTCACTAAACTAGACATACCCAGTTCCTGCATTCATTCTTCAAAAATTCAGATAATAGCTAAATATTTGGGTTGTATACAGTTCTGCTTATGAGAAAAAAAAGAAGGGAAATATATATTTGCTTCTGTGATGTCATACAAGCCATCATTTCTTGTAAGAGAGATTTTTTTCTTCAGAACAAGGCAATAGGCATAGAATGAAGGAAGCCCTGGAAATATTTTGCCAATAGAGCCCTGAGGATTGCATTTATTGATCTCATTAGTGTTTAAAGATGTAATAATGAAGGCTTGTCAATTTTTCTACCCTTCCTTTTGAACATGTGTGTCTCATTCTCCTCTAGGCCCTTTTAAATGCTGATTATTTCCTCCCCTCTACTCTTATAAAAGATTAGAAGACTACACAAAAGAAGAAAGGTTAGGGTTGGCTTTCTTCCACAGAGAAATAAAATCCATTTAATTTACCCTGACTATCCTTGTTATAGGGTTAAATATAGACTAAATGGTTTAATATGGATTTATGCAAGGTGCTTACTTTTGTGCGTGAAGAGAAAACCCAGTTGAGTCTAGGAACTAATAGTCTCTTAATGAGCTCAAAAGAGCACTCTTATATTGTGACATTTGGCATTGTGTATGTGTGTGGGGAGGGTTTCATGCTACTGTTAGAACTGTTTGTGTATTTTTGGAGCTGTGGTCTAGCCAACTTTTCACTCTTATTTATAGAGAGCATTTTGCTAGATACAGTATTCCTAAAAAAATAATAATAAAGTTTTCAAATCAAGTGTAAAATGCTTATCGATTACGTTAAGAATACATTTTGTTTCCTTTATACCTTATAAACTATCTCTAAAACACAAAAGCTATGTAGGAAAGCTTTCCTTTCTGCCTTCAGTGGGGGAAAAAAAATAAAGCAGGTAAAAATGCAAAAACTGTCTGGTATTTGAATGACAGGATAAAATAGGCTTTGTATCCTTTCCCCAGCTCCCCTCAGTTCAGGAATAATATATATCACAGACATGGTTTCAACATTAATTATTTAGCCGGAATGATCTGTTGATCATTTATGGAATGGGATTTCTCCTAAGCTCTGGGCTGCACAATTCCTGGAGAAATGGATTCTCTTTGTACCCAGGCATTTTCTGAATCAGGTTACTTGGCCTCTGTTAGATGCATTTGTAATTGATGTCTAACTTGGAATGGCAATGTCAGCCTCTCATTTTAAGGTTTCGACCAAAGCGTTGGGTAGCTGCATTTGTAATTATAATAGACTTTATTCTTATTTATATTCAGAAGCTGTTCCTTCCACTGGAACTGAAAGGTGGATGGAAGGCAGTGCAGGTTTCACAGAGCAGTGAAAACCTCTTAGACTATGCTGGTTTTCTTCCTCCAGAGGACTAGACTTTCAAAGAGAAGATTTATGGCAGCATTAGGATTGTTTTGCTGGTTTAGTTCAGGCATTTAAATAAACCAGTCGTGTTTGGCATCTTTTGGGGCTATTTAGGAAGAGAGCACATTGTCTGTTTGGGTATGTGAAACAGCAGATTTGGAATGTTATGAATGAATTTTTAAAAATCATCATTATCAGCATCCCTGAAAATAACATTTCAGTCCCATCTGATTTTCAGTGGAAGGAAAAAGATATGTTTGGGGATTTATTTATTTATTTATTAGAATTTGTCAAACAAAAATGAGAACAAGAATAAAAAAGAATGTACAATGACAAGGACCATAGGCACATTAGTGCACTTATGCATCCCCCCTCTGTTGACCACTTAACTATGAAGTAAGGTCCACGGAAGTCAATTTGTGAGTGAAACTGTGAAAATTTGTAGCTGAGACAACTGGATCAGGTAGAGCATTCCAGACTTCATCAACTATTACAGAAATCATATTTTTACAGTCAAGTTTAGAATGATTTACGTTGAGTTTGTTCGCGTGTATTATTGTGATTAAAGCAGAAAAAGTCATTTACGGGTAAAGCATTACTACATATAATTTTGTGTGCAATACTTAGATTTGACCATAAGCAATGCAGTTCTAAGTTATCCAAACCAAGAATTTCGAGTCTAGTAGCGTAGGAAATTTTATTGTGTACAGAAGAGTGCAAAACTTTTCTCGAGAAATACTTCTGAACCCGCTCGATTGTACTGATGTCAGATATATGGTGAGAATTCCAAACAGTTGAGCAATACTCTAAGACTGGTCTAGCATAAGTTTTATAAGCTCATATGCCTCATAGGCTGGTCCTGGGTATATTCCATCTTCATCAGGGTTGGGGGTAAGTGAGTGGATAAGGGACTTCATATCAAGCAGGAACTTATCCTGAATTAGCCCTGATAGCCAGGATCTCTTTCTCTGCTTGTGTTGTGGTTAGCCGGGAGCAGGTGCGGATGGCTGAGGAGAGCGAGGACTCAGATGAGGGGCCAGGACCATTAGGGAGTGGACCGCTGCCTTCAGAGATTGTGGGGGCTGGCAGCAGCGATGAGGAGTCTGTGCCAAGTGTGCATGCGCACAGGATTGCTTGCAGGAAAGAGCAGCTACACCAGCACAGGTGACTCAGGAGTAAGGCTGGAAGGTAATGGCCCCTCCTTCAAGCAGATAAAAGGCAGCTGTGCAGCGAACATTCTTTGTAGGAAGCAAAGACATTTTGAAACTCAACCTCGTGGATATTACAGTTGGTATTTGAACACTCTTGTATTGTAAACTATTTCTTATCTGTTGTTTTTTGGCAGCCTTGCAAGGCTCTTTCTTGTCAGAGCTAATTAGTTAGAAGCAGCCTTTTATCTGTGAAGAAACAGGATTCATAGATGCAATATTAAAAGGTTGTGCTGCTGCCTTTGTCTTGTGTTTGNNNNCTTGGAACCAGGTTTGGGTCAGAACAGCTTGTGTTCTTGGAAAGGCAGATGAACTACAGGAACTGGAATTAGTCAGATAACTGGGGCATTTCATACTAATCCTTATAGCTGAGTCTATCTTGAATCATTACAGTGAAATATGAAGTGAGATGTAACATTACTCCAAATATCCTTGTAGTGTTTATGATCCATCCATCCAACCAACGATCCATTAAATTTTATGATGCACACTGAGGTCCTGAGAGGCAGAGATGAGATGCGAAGAGACTACAATTTAAACAAAACCTGCTCTCTTCTTTTTCTCTATTTTGGGTATATGTAGTCTAATGAAAAGAAGGACTAAAAGAGGTGTGATAACCATGTTCCAATATTTGAGGGGCTCGTACAAAGTCAAGGGGGTGAAGCTATTTTCCAAAGCTCCAGAGGGCAAGACAAGAAGCAACGAGTGGAAACTAACCAAGGAGAGAAGCAACCTTGAACTAAGGAGAAATTTCCTAACGGTGAAAGCAATCAACCCATGAAACAACTGGCCTTCACAAGTTGTGGGTGCTCCATCACTGGAGGCTTTCAAAAAGAGACTGGAGAATTATTTATCTGACCTGGTATAAGGTCTCCTGCTCAGGCAGGGGCTTGGATTAAAATACCTCAAAGGTCCCTTCCAACTCTATTATTTTTTGTTCTGTACCTTAACTGCTCCCTCCAATCTGATTTATTCAGCTAACTCTGGGTGCCAATATGCCTCTGGAAACCCCTTTATCATCTCGGGCCTTGATTTATATTAAATACAATATTTATTTAAAAGGGAGGGAGGGAGGGAGAGAGAGAGAGAGATGCATTGTGTAAAGGAAACTGGCCACCCCTGGCACCTCCTTTAGTTCCTAAAAAGTCTCTGAGATGTGATTCTCAACATGTCCGTTGAACTTGAAAAAGGGCAAACAAGAATAGCAAGAAAAGATTGGCAGGTACTGGTCTGGAAAATTGGTACTTTCTAAATAATTGATAGATGTGTAAAAGCAGACATTTTGTAAGAGCACTGACAATGTGTGCTCAAAATTCAAAGGTGCCCTCCTACCAGGCTAAACGTTTGGAGTACTTTATGGAGTCATCTTATCAGGATAGGAAGTCAGTGGTGCTTATGCTGATGTAGACTTTCCTGGCTAGTATCTGTTGGGCACTGTTGAGCTTCATTGGTTAATGATCTTGGTCTAACACAGCCAATTCTAGCCAAAGTCACTGGGAGGCATGAAGCATGTGAATTTAATAAATTACGATGTTTGGTCACACAGTCAGCCAGATGTTTAGATGGGGAAATTGGCATTTTGATCCACCTATTGAGTCCTTCCCAAGGATGTGGGGTAGGCAGGTGTTGTTCTTTTACATTATATACAGATATAAATGTGAAATCACTGCTACTGATTCTTTAGGCCCCCTATTGAGTTCTTCTCGAGGACTTGGGATAAGCAGATTTGTTTGATGGTATTAAAGGTATTATTCTTGCCAGTCCTTTTGCCATGTCTAACCCCACCCCACCCCCCAGGAAATGATGGCTCATCTCTTCCATGTGAGCAACAGACATTTAAAATTGGTTCTGACTTCTATCACCTGGTTTGACCAGCCATTTTGCCATAGTTAATTCCCTCTGTTCCTTCATAGATACTCCTATGATTTTTATGCTTTCCCCAGATTTGTTAGTCAGTGTTACTTGGATAGGAGAAGGAGCATAGGCCATCAGCTCCTACACTGAAATTTGATCACAGTACCATTATGCCTGAGGTTTCTTCCAACAAATTTTTGCTGAGCAGTGCAACAGACAGCAAATGAAGTGACTAATATTTACATAGAGGTGAGTGCAAAAAAAAATCAGTGGAAAAAATATGATTAGAAATGGTGGCTTTATGGTACTTCTGAACTGTGGTTAGATCACTGAGATCAATGGTTATGCAATAGTACTAGCACTTAGACTTATATACCGCTTCATAGTGCTTATCAGCACTCTGGTTTATAAGGTCAGTGTATTGCCCTACCAACAATCTGGGTCCTCATTTTACTGACCTCGGAAGGATGGAAGGCTGAATCAAGCTTGAGCCAGTCAGGATCAAACTCCAGGCTTCAGACAGAGTTTGCCTGCAATACTGCATCTAACCACTGTGCCACTATATTATATAACTGGATTTAAATGCTAAAGCAGAGAATGTCTCTGTATACAGAATGCTGTAGTATCAATAGGTGATTCAAGGCATTTCCATTTTTAATGATCCTTACTTTTCCTCCCGTGCCTCTGCACTATGTTCTTGAAACTGTCAGGACCATCAGTAAGGTTGCAGCATAGAAGATTTATTCAACTCTAACCCTAATCCGGTTAACTGAAGTTTAACAGTAAATTGGCACCAGATAAGATTCAATGGAATTCAAAGGGAGCTGAACTTGGATCACTTATGGCCACATAAGCACTCTAAACTAGGAGTCTCCAACCTTGGCAACTTTAAGACTTGTAGACTTCAACTCCCAGCAAAGCTGGCTGAGGNCCAAGGTTGGAGACCCCTGCTCTAAACTGATGCTGCTGCAAACAATGGTTTGTTCATTTGTTTTCTCTCCAGGCTGAACCAGGATTCATTCTGTTCATTTCTGAAAATTAAGTTGATGCCACCAAAAGCCGCCGTTCCTGATTTGTTAGTCAAGTGGCTAGCCTTTCACATCGGTTAGAATTAGCTTCAAATTAAAGTCTCCCATTGCGTGACCCTTTTTGTTACAAACCATTGATTATTTAGTTAAACATAATGTTTATTTGGATAAAGAAGTAAGACCAACTATAATAGGTAACCAGTTTTGTAGGTGTTCTCCCGGTATCCTGCTCGTCATTGGCCTAGACCAATTTTAATATTCATTTTTAAGCTCTGTTAATGGTTTCCTTTAGTATTGGATTAACCATTCTCACGAAGTTCCCCCACGTTCTTTTACACTGGATGTGATTGTTGTCAGTCGGAATGACAGCCACTTTAATCTTTGATTCACCAGTACAAATCTGATGTAATTTCATTAAGTGAAACAGATTTGTTCCAGATTTAAATTAATGTAATTCCCTACAAAGCAGAGATAGATAAAAATTGAGACAGCTGCTCACTTATTGATGCAGAACCAGGCATTAAATAAGGAAAAAAAGGTGTTTATTTTTCTTCTCTCTCGCTCATTAAAAACGTATCACCTACACTACAATAGCATAAGCCTGAATTCAATCAGGTTTATTCCTTTGTTCATTTCTTGTAGAAAACTAGTAATTTTTCTTAGGGCATATCCTGACTTCCTGTTTGCTAGAGTGGACGCCAACCAATGTTTTGAGGAGAGAAGCAGAAATTTGTCTTTTTCTCATCTTCCTTGCATCTTAAATGTAACTTTCTAGCATGGTTTTCTGCTGAATTTTAAATAAGTCTTTCATCATATGTCACCTTGTATGTATTGTCCATTTTATCTGGTGTGTTTTAGTTCACTGGCTACCTCACAGAGGGAAAAAAATCACCCTTTAACAGAGCCACTTGCACTATTATTTTTTTCACCTTCCGTTTACCTTGACTCCTAACTTAAAACTTTCTGGATGCCTTTTAAGACACAAATTCCAGAGCATTTTTTTTAACAGTCATATATCCAGATTCATATATCCAGATCTGCAAGTCTCTTTTTGGTCCAATATTTTTTTGCCTTTGGGCATGTCCACCACATGTGATAATAATACGAACCCAGTATCTGGTTACAGTTCCAATACTTAGTGGACATATCCTTAAAGTTCTTTGCTAATCTTGCTGGTAGAAAATGCCATCTATAAAACATTTTATATACATTTTCTTTGTATGCAGTTGACATTGTTGGTTTATAATTCATATCCCACAGTTTCTGCCATTCACCTAACTCTATAGTATAACCAAAATTCTTAGCCCATATTATCATTGTTTCTTTTACTTGCTCATCTTCCATTTTAATGCTCAGTAAATAATTATACATTTTTAATTAGTTTTTCATCTGTCCCTGTTAGAACCTGGTCTAGTTCTGTTGGTTCTTTATAAAAGCCACACATTTTAGCACCTTTCTTATATCTTGATTGTATTTGCACACACGGCCACCATGCTAAGTCACCTTGACTATTCAATTCTTGCTTAGTATTAAGTTTCCCTTTTTAAGATGTCCTTATGTCTTGTAATATTTTCTGTGTTAAGAATAAGTGGATGTATCAGTGCCTCTATCATGGAGAGCCAGACTGGTATTTTCAAGTAGTGCGTTTCTTTAATTTTTGCCCACACCAACAATAGTGCATTTCTAACACAATGTCTTTGAAAATATCTATGTATTTTATTCTTCCCGTACCATAAAAATGAGTGCCACCCCAATTGAAGATCATGTCCTTCCAATGTTAATAATCGTCTGTGCCTCAGATTTATCCATTTTTTTACCCATGCAAGTACAGATGCCTGCCAGTCCCTTGATGCAACATTACAGCAGAAAGACTTGTAAAAAGTTAAAGTAGGAAGGGCCTTCCAGATCACTAGGGCAAACATCAAAGCTGTAGTGGACCTCAATAACTTTCTAAGATATTTTATTATTCTTGTTATGGTTGGTTACACAGCCAGATGCTTAAACTGAATTCAGCATTTTTCCCCACCTATTGAGTCCTCTCCAAAAACCTGGGATAGACAGGTGTTCTTGTTTCATGGTTTAAAGGTACTGTTGCAAAATGTAAGCTTTTTTTTTCAATCTCTGTATATTTGTGATGAGTAGACACCTTTTCTTCCGATAGTACTACAGCTGCTGACTCTGGTTGCTCAGCCAACAGTCCTGAGACCTGTAGTCCATTTGTCGCCAAGTGTCCAGGAACTCAAACACCCAGGACAGTCCTTGTTGAGCTGGGTGATGACCAATCCAACAGAACAGTGGCCCCCAACCTTTTCAGCATCGGGGAATGCTTTCATAGAAAACAATTTTTCCATGGAAATTTTTCCATGGGGAATGGGTTTGGTTTTGCTTGCTCACCTGATGCTCATCTCTAGCTGTGCACCCTGGTTCCTAATAGGCCACAGACTGGTACCTGTTCATGGCTCAGGGATTGGGGACACCTGTAGTAGAGCTTTGTGGGATTTTTTTTTGTAAATTATGTCCCATCATATTTTTTTATGAAAAAGGCACTTTTCATCTGGGTCCTCTGATGAGACCTGTCCAGTAAGGTTGAACTTCTGGCATAGCTCTCATCTTTCTCAGGGCACACAAGTCCCACAACCATATCGAAGTACTGCTTCACTGGGGGATTTTTATTTACTCATTTACTTATTTTATTTATTGTATATGCCATCCAACTTACTATCCAAAGCAACTCCAAAATGAATAATATAGTGATGTTGAGCCAAGCTGTTTAGTATTTATACTAGATGTAATTCTTGCTCTTTGCTTGGATTCCAGATCTTATTTGCAGGGTAGACCATCCCAGGTCATGTTCTAGATTAATAAGAGAGAGGAAACTGTTAGAAGACATAGAAATACTACTTTTTGCTGTATGCATACTGATCATGAAATAACAACCTGATGTAAATCATTCCAACAAAATATGTTGATGCCTAGCATTTCTGTTACTTCCACTATACAGGAATGTCCAAAGTTCCACACTACTGAATTATTTGTATTGCTCTCTGCAAAATGAGTACAAATACTTTCAGAGGCAGCCTCTTTCAAAGCTTTAAAGTAAACTTTATAGAAAGTTTGCTTTCTTTGTCTTAAAATTGCATTCAAAGCAACTCATATTAAAAAGAGAAAGGAAATATGATCAGATGTGCTGAAGATACAATGAAAGGGTACAATAAAATGCAGGGAAGCGAAGGCAAACATAACCTCAGGAGTCGAAATTCATAAAAAGATGCATTATCCATATCATACCCAGCTTGGGTCTTATAAAGAACAGAACATAGGACAGTGTGCTAAGAAACTTTGGACTGGGAGCTGGAGAATTCAAATGTCGAAGAACTGTGAATTAATTTAAAGAAACATACATCACCATTAGAATTTTGGAAGCCTAGCCTATTAATGATGGTTGAAACCTGATCTAGCTAAACCCATCTCCTGAACTTGGGAAATAATAAAACAACTTTAATGAACACCTCTGAAGAGATCAGTTAGCATTCCAAGTCTTCTGGGGAAGAGATTATTGGGGGATCAAAAAAAAAACTTCTTTAAAAAGAAGGAAAGAGGAAAGAAAAGGAGGAGAAAAGAAACACCTGGAAATTGACCTCTACTGTCTACTCTCTTGTCCAAATGTAGGATCTGCTGAAATTCTTTTAGCAAAAGAAAGCTCTCCCACCTTCCGAGGACATCTGTTTCATTGTCAAATCACTCTTATCATTAGGAACCTTCTCCTAATATTTATCTGAATTCTGCTTCTCTGTAATTTCCACCCATCGGTTCCTTTACCTCATTCTCCCAAATCACCTCCTTCCCGTTGGCTGAATAGAAAGGCAAGAAGAAGACATAATTTCCATGTGCCCATCCCAACGCAATGGGAATCTGTTGAATATTCAGAGATTAACATCTTGAGTTCCTATATAATTATTGACACCTTCTCACCATTGATAGTCTACTCTGGTACAGCTGCCGTGGAACATGTGTAGATTATTGTTGCCAGCGCAGGCTGATTGGCATTCATGCATGAGTGTCTTTTTTATTTTCTCCTTGGCTGCTGAGACTAGCTTGGAAACTAAAGAGCTTCATCTATTAGGCGTGACAGATTTGTATTTAGCGGTAAATGGCTGACCTTGCTTAGACTCCCTCATCCATTCCTATCACAACCACCCCTCCCTCTTCAGATGAAAGATTCTGCTTAACTCCAGTTTCCTGTCTGTTGCCTTGGAAACATGGACAAAGCAACTTGGCTAAGAGAATATTTAATAAGGGGATATCTCTGTTTTAAGGATGGAGGGTGTGTATGCATGCAGGTGCTCTGGAGTAGCCATACTTTTGAGCAGTTTCAATCAATCAATGAATCAGAATAGAGCTGAAAGGGACCTTGGAGGTCTTCTAGTCCAACCCCATGCTCAAGAAGGAGACTCTATACCACGGGTGTCAAACTTGTGGTGTCACATTGTTGTCATGTGATATATTGCAATGTTCTTCCCCTTTGCAGAGCTGGGGTGGTAGTGGCCTGAGCGTCACGCATCCATCCCGTGGGCTGCCAGTTTGACACCCCTGCCCTATACCATTTCAGACAAGTGACCGGTCTCTTCTTAAAAACCTCCAGTGTTGNAGCACCTACAACTTCTGGAGGCAAGCCATTACACTTGTTAATTGTTCTCCGTGTTAGAAAGTTTCCCCTTATTTCTAGGTTGCTTCTCTCCTTGATTAGTTTCCATTCATTGTTTCTTTCTTGTCCTGCCCTCTGGTGCTTTGGAAAATAAGCTGACCCCCTCCTCTTTGTTGCAGCCTCTCAAACACTGGAATACTGCTCTCATGTCCTTCCTAGTCCTTCTTTTTTCTAGACTAGAAGAAAGACCTTTCCTTCAAAAGGAAGGTGCCCCAGACAAATATAGACATGGTGAACATGGTCCCTGGGAAATAGTCTCTCACATAAATATGGTAGTTATGAGTCAAAACATTCTTAAATGCTTATGCCAACCCATTTCATTTCAATGGGACTTGCAAACAATGCATAGAGCCCAAAGNTTTCCAATGAAGTGAGATTAAGGTTTAGCTTCCGGAAGGTTTAAGCTTATGTAAAAGACTTCCTTGGCTAATAAAGCTGACATTTTTCATTTTTTCCCCTGCTATTATATTGGGAAATATGTGTAGAGTTGTATGCTGGTTAACTAGAAAGTTTGAGCTCATGGAAAGCCCTTAGTATCATTCACTGTGAATGTTGAAGGGTTCGTTCTTTTTCTCTCTCTTTCCCTCTCCCTCTCTTCCTTTAGAGTTGTTAATGGAGATTCTCAATCATCCAGGTCAT
>AZIM01003298.1:19407-29631 GCA_000516915.1 Ophiophagus hannah | reverse complement strand
TCTTGTCCTGCCCTCAGGTGCTTTGGAGACCATATAATCTTGGATACTTTGGGTTACCATATACTCTTTCTGCCATCTGAGTTTATTGCTAAAAAACTGGATGGTCATTGAATCTCTGAATGAAGCAGCTATGGCTTGATTGATTGATTGATTGATTGATTGATTACAATGTTCCATTAAGTGGTTGCTGACTCTTAATTACTTACATAGATTTTCTCCATGAAGAAAATCTTCAATGTAATCTTTTAGGTCTTCCAACAGTGTATCCACCACCAGTGTATCTGAGTCTGTTCATCTTACTGCTGGTTGTCCTCTTTTTATCCTTTCTTCCACCTTTCCTAGCATTAGAGCCTTTTCCAAGATTGCTAGGGCTTGTATAATGTGTCTCGGAGTAAGATAATTTGAGCCTGGTCATCGGCTCCTTAAGAGACGGTTCTTAGATGATCTGTCTAAAGATCCATCGGTTGCTTTTCTTAGCTGTCTAGAGTATTCTCAGGAGTCTTCTCCAACATCAAACTTCAAAGCTATCAATAGTCTTCCAATCAGGGGTGGGATTCTACCAGTTGGGACCAGTTTGGCTGAATCGATAGTTCTGGCGAGCATTTGGCCCCACCCACCTCCCCTTGTTCTTTCCTGTGCTTTATTTCCTAGTTTTTTAGCACAGCTGATTCACACGGCAGAGCGGTTTGCCATGAATCAGCTGTTTTACTCACCGGGAATGCACCAGAAGGTAAGTAATTTAGTTGAAAATGGGCTTTTTGAAATGTAGAGCACACATGCAAAGCAAAGCGCTTGCTCCTCGAACTGATTGTTACATCAGTTGGATCACACCACTGCTTCCAATCCTGCTTTTTCATTTCCATGGGGTGTTGCAAGGAATAACATGGTTTGCGTTATCAGTACAGATGTATCACAGCATCTGAATATCTTTTCTAATGGCTTCAGAGACACCCAAAAGACCTGAGCAGAAGGCACATGGCTTTTACCCCTATATAAATACCTGATGATTCTTGACGAATGTATCTTNCTATCTATCTATCTATCTATCTAAATTTATGCTTGCTTCTGCTGCATATATACTAAAATTGGAACAATACAGGTTAGCATGCTGCCTACACAAGTATGACATGCATACAAATTTAATTAGCAGAAATTAATTAATAAATTCCATGTCCATAATTTATACCTTTGTCCTGGCTTAGACTTTCCCAGAAAATACTAAAGCTATTCACTGTCTAGCTTGATGTTCTTTCTCCTTTTAGCCTTCCATCCACTGCTGGGGACAAGGTGAGAACTGATTGACAGTATTATATTGTGTTTTTTCCTTACTTGAATGTTGGGTGAAGAGAGGGCTGGGAGGAAGATAGCAGACTGTCAAATGTTCCTTTTCAATCACTTATTTGAAAAACAACAGTTCTTATTGTTCAAGCTTGACTTTTTGCCTTTTGAGTTTCCCGAAATCCTACAAATTAGTCATAAATGCCCAATTATCACCTTATTTTCAACATTTACAAGAAATTACACATTTGCTTCTACATTGCGTGTAGAATGCAGAAAATGTCATTTTAAAAAATACAAAGGCCCAAATCTCCAAATATAGATGCAACCAATGTCTGAAAGCAGAATTTTCTTTCCCATTGAATGGGCCCCAGACATTGTACAACCAAGAATTGATGCAGCTTAATTATGCTTTTGCCAGATTTGTGTTATCCAAGGGTAAAATGACGACAGAACTTTGGGCTATTAAGGAGTTTTCTATTCTGTCTTTCCTTCTGCAAATTTTCATATACAAACGACACAAAGGTGCTTAATTTATGTTGCAAATGGGCCACAAGATTTTTTAAAAAGGAACTGCTGGTCTCAGATTTTTCCATAAGAGGTGAAATACTTAACATTTGCATATAGCTATTGGCTCATATTTCAGCTAGCAAAGTACTGATGCTAAATCCATTCTAACTCCATGCTTTCTTCTTGATACCTTATAGCAGGGGTGTCAAACTCAAGGCCAGTGGGCTGAATGTGGCTTATGGGGTGCTTAGATCTGGCCCTGGATACAGTGAAGGACCAGCCTTTGGTGCCTCTGCCAGCAAAAATGAACCTCAGGGGACCATGTTTTCACTGGAAGACCCAGCTGCAGGAGGTTCTCATGGCTGTAAATGGAGCCTGGGTGCATGACCCTCCCAAGCTTTGTTTTCACTGACAGAGCTCAAAACAAATTAAGAATAAAACCAAAGGAGGAATGTTTCTTTCATTTCAGCATCCAAGAAGGGACAGGAAAGGAGAAAGGGAAAGAGGAAAGAAAAAGAAAAAGATGGGAAGATGGGAAGAGAGCAAGGAAGGAAAAAGAAGGAAAGAAGAGAAGGAAGAAGAAAGCAGAAGGAAGAGGGAAGGAAAAGGAAGGAAGGAAGGAAGGAAGGAAGGAAGGAAGGTATAATGAGAGGGAGGGTCTGAGGGAAGTCCTGCCTTAGCACTTGGCCACCACAGGTGTCTCCGACATGAGTGACCCCCTTCCCCCCCTTCCCCCGAGGTAAAACTCAACCCTGATGAAGCTTTCAATGAAATCAAGTTTGACAGCCCTGCCTTATAGCAATAGCACTTAGACTTATATACCCCTTCATATTGCTTTACAGCCCTCTCTAAGCGGTTTTTACAGAGTCAGCATATTGCCCCCGTGGTAAGAACACATCCCTCCCCCAAATCCTTTTGACTGTGCCCTAAAATCGCAAGAATAAAACTCAAAGCCAGGAAAAGAAATACAGAAGCTACTAAAAGTTAAAGAACACCAATTCTGTTTTGTTTTTTTTTGCCCTTCCCCTAATAGAAAGTAGCCACAGGCAAACAACCAGACCTGATTTTAAGCTGTGAAAGAAAAACAATGTGGCAATCGTGAACTTGAGTAACCCCAGTCATTGAGAAACAATGACTCAAGCCTGCCGGTCCATTAAGAAAGACATACTAGAAGCAATAGAATAGACTGACCAAAGATAACAGGATGAAATCAGTTACACATACCTGACAGGATTAGGACTAAGGGAAGCCGATAACTAAAATCCATCATGGGCCTTTGCAAAACAAGTTAAAACCAATTAAATAATAAAAGTACACAAAGCAAACCTCAAAGTTACAAAATACTGTAAACTGTATAAAAATCCTTGCACTCACCAAGCTAATTTGTCAGCCACCCCAGAAACATGCTTCTGTCACTAAAGTTTCTGGAAAACCAAATAAATAAAGTCCCTCTTTCCATGCAGCAAGCCTCCATTTTACTTCCAGCGTCTTTCTTCCAGCTTGGAACTGGATCAGATTTTTCTTCCAACATCCCCAATAAACTGGGTCCTCATTTTACCAACCTTGGAAGGATGGAAGGCTAGGTCAACCTTGAGTCATCAGAATCGAACTACTGGCAGTTGGCAGAATCAGCCTGCAATACTTCATTCTAACCACTGTGCCACCAAGGCTTACCTTTGCACTTACCTATGGTTAGGGGTGGGATTCAACCAGTGTTACTACCGGTTCAGTCAGAGTGCATTTTGCCTGACGTATGCTGTGCGTGCATGTATAACAATTGCAAAAAACATCAGCTGTGCCATCCAGACAGCTGACAAGCACTGTGTGCAGGTGCGCAGCGTTTGAAAATCCTCTTCTTTCCTGCTTTTTCAACCTCATCTGAGCCATGCAAAACAGCTGAGGTTGAAAAAGCAGGAAATAAAGGACAGCCATGAGTCCAGTTGGGCGGGTGGACCAAACACATGATCAAAAGGTCATCACACAGAACCAGTTTGATGTCTGCTGCTCTTCAGAGCTACTGGTTCTATAGAACCAGGCTGAATCAGTAGCATCCCACCCCTGCCTATGGTACATCTGCCTGAAGCCAGCTACTTACAGTTACAAATGAGAGTAAACCAACTCAGCTCTAGAGGTAATATAGGAAGAGACAGAAACTAGTGACTCAAACAAACCAGTTTGTGGCACATTTGTTTATATGTTGGATGTGTCCTTCAAATCTCAAAGGAATCATATTCAAGAATGTGGATTAGTCCATTTTAACCTTAATATTATTTTATTATTTTAATGTTTTATCTTGTTACTTTTACTTGGTTGTAAGTCACTTAGACTAACCCCTTGTGAGGAGGGTGCTATATAAATTTAAGAAATAAATAAAGTCCCTCCAATACTAAGAATATTTAACACATTTTAAAAAAGCTTCTTGTCCACCTCTCCTGGTCAAAGAGGAGTCGTTATACCATTCTGGACAAATGATTATCCAATCTTTTTTTGAAAACCTTCAGTGATGCAACACCCACAACTCTGGGAGGCAAACTGTTCCATTGATTAATCGTTCTCATTGACAGGAAATTCCTTCTTATTTGCAGGTTGAATTTCCCTCTGACAAACTTCCACCCATTGCTTCTTGTCCTGCCTTCAGAAGCCATGGTGAATAAATTGACCCCCTCTTTCCTGTGAAAGTCCTTCAACTGTTGGGAGATGGCTATCATGTCACCCTAAGCCTTCTCTTCATTAGGCTAAACATACCAAGTGTCAGGGCTATGGCACCCACCCCATTCAAATCATGAGTCTCTAGCCACATCTCTCAGAGTAAAAAACAACAACAACAACAAGATTTATTAGGAGTGAACATGCTGGCACTACCTGGGTGCAGCTGACTCTGAGACACATCATTCATTTCACCCTGGTCTTCCTCAAGCCTCCTGGATGTATATTCTCCAATAGGACACATCCATAGCCAAGAGTCATCAATCATGCTCTCCAGTAATAAACTTGCGTGCCAGAAGCTTCAGCTGCCTAGCCATTATCTATGAAAGCATTTTAGGAATGCACTACTTCCCCCACTCCCTTTTCTGCTGTCAACTCTAAAAAACCAGAGAAATATTTTTGAGTTGACACCTAGTTCCCTTAGCCATTCATCATCCAGTTTAGCCTCCAGTTCCCTTAGCAGCTCATCATATGGATTAGCCTCCAGACCACTCATCATCTTTGTTGCTATTCTCTGCACTCTTTCTAAAGTCTGAGTATCTTTTTTGTACTGTGATGGCCAGAACTGGACTCAGCATTCCAAATGTGTCCTCAAAAGTGCAGTATAAAACAGTACTAACACTTCCTGTGATCTTGATTTTATCTCTCTGTTGATGCAGCCAAGAACAGCTGTAGATTGAAATTGTGACTGTCTTCAGTGGTGGGATGCAACTGATTTAACAACCGGTTCAGCTCTGCTCTCAGGCCAGCGGTGCGATTTGCTGGTTCTCCAAACTTTGCAGAATCATAACAACCGGTTCTATAGAACTGGTCCAAACCGGTAGAATCCCACCCCTGGTTCGAACAATTAATCAGTAGAACAACTTGCCTCCAGAAGTTGTGGATACTCCAATACTGGAGGTTTTTAAGAAAAGATTGGACAACCGTTTGTCTGAAATGGTAGAGGGGATCAGACTAGAAGATCTCTGAGGTTCCTTCCAATTCTCTTATCTGTAGAGTGGTTGAGCTGTATGATTCTTAAAGTCCCTTTCCATCCTTACAAGTTTTCAATCTGACCTTAACACCCAGCCAAGCAATGTTGTTGCTGCTGATGCTCCTGCAGCACTTGTTATATTTTATTTGTAAATGTACCACCGTTGTGCATTATTCTGTCTAGAGCAGATAAATGTTAAGTCCCCCAGATGAGAAGCTTATCACCTAAAATGAAAATGAATGGGGGAAAAAAAACAAATCAGCAGCAAAGTAATCTATCCGCCTAGATCCATGGCACACGCTTATGATTACTTATAGTTTGAAACACAATTTCACTGGGGTGATAACAATTTCTAGAATTATGAAAGTGGGGAGGACAATCATCTCTCTCCTCACTCTATACCATTTGGCCTGATCAACAGTTCAAGTTTTTGTCATCTGTCCTGTGGTTCACTCCATTCACCATTCTACTGTTATTTTCTCTCAGCTACAGTTGTTTTGTTCCACGCCGAGTTTATAATTATCGTATTATTAGGGGTTAGCTATTTTGGCAGATTGGTAATATCATTTCTGAAATTGGATTCTGAGGGTCATTCTACCCTTCTCCCAGCAACAGAAATGTCCTAATTTCCTCTCAATATTTGTTTTTCTAAAATATACTTTGATATTTGTCTTTCTGGCAGGAGATCATTATTGAAAGGCACCATGCTCATTTCCTATGAAATTATCACTCCTTCTATTTTTGTCCTTTCCAAAAGGACACTGTTTATTGCTGCACAGGAAGGGGAAAGAAGTCAAAGATTTAATTAAGTACAAATTCTTCTTCCAAAGACTTTGCTCAGGAACCTGTGTTCAGAATTAATGCTAAGGCTCTGGCAGAACCTGGCAGAAAGGGACTATTTTTGATCTCTGATATCTTCAATAAAATAAATGCATGGAAATAGTAAGCTAAGAAGGATCTCCCTTTGGGATAAAAGAAAGGAGGGAGAGGAGGATATCCAGTCATGTCTGACTCTTGGCGATTCCTATGGGCCAGGTCTCTCCACATCTTAAGATCTTCTTTGAGTAGTTTTATGCTCTGGCTGATGTCAGCTTTGATTTCATTCTTTGGCACCCTGGTTTCCTTTTGCCACTAACTTTTCCAAGCATAATTGTTTTCTCCAGTGAATTCCCCCACATGACATGGCCAAAATAAGTGAGACACAGTTTTGTGATTTTGCCTTCCAGTGACATTTCTTCTCCAGTCCTTGCTTGTTAGTCACCATTGTTATCCAAGGAATATGCAGGACCACAGCTCAAATGAGTCAATTTTCTGAGAGCTCCTTGGTGCTCTCTGACATTGCTTGTTTTCTTACAGACATTTCATTACCCAAACTAAGTAACATCATGAGTGCTACCCACTAGCACTAATGATGTTACCTAGTTTGCGTAATGAACTTTTTCAAGAAAACAAGCAAGCTCAAAGAGCACCAAGGACCCCTCATGTCAACCCTGAGCTACAAATAGTCTCCTTTATTAGACTCAATTTTCTTCCTGACTTCCTTTTTTTAAGGTCCAACTCTCACAACCATGGGTAGCTATGGGAAACACAATAGAGGGGACTAACTTATATTTAGTTGCCAGGCTGATGCTTTTCCATATTTGACTCATGTTCATCATTCCTGTGTGTCCCAGTGCAATCAGACATTTTATCTCTGGGTTACAGTCATCACTTTGAATGATCTGTGATCCTGGAAAAGTGAATTTTTCCACAAGACAAGAATGGAGGAGTTACACTAGAGATGGGACAAAAATTTGACCAAAAGTGTCAATTGTGAAGACACCCTTGTTTGAATGTTGAGGATGCAGTCAGTCAAGGTGGGCTAAGCCATAAGTAATCCTAAGTAAAGTGGAGTCAAACTACATTCCCACTGTCTGTTAAAGCTTCAACAAGAAGGGTGAGAGACAAAGGCTCACCTTGAGAAATGAGAACGTGCTAAAATCAAGAATGGGATTCTACTGATTCGGACTGGTTCAGGCAAACTGGTGGTTCTGGTAATCATTTGGCCCCACCCACTTGCCCCTGCCCTTTTCCTGTGCTTTATTTCCTTGTTTTTGAGCACAGCTGATTCGCGTGGTAGAGCGGTTTGCTGTGCATTAGCTGTTTTACTCACCGGGGCTGCAGCAGAAGGTAAGTATTAGAGCTAAAAATGGTCTTTTCTAAATGCTGTGTGCGCGTGCTCACCGAACCAGTTGTTACACCGGTTGAATTGCACCACTGGCTAAAATACGTAGAAAAGGAGGAAGAGATTGCTCATCTTGGAAAGTGTTGAGAGATTAAAAGAAACAGAGGAGAGTACTTCAAAAGATGGGCCCCCCTTTCCCCTTCTTCAGAAGTAGGAAGGAGATTAAAGGTAAACAGATGCTCATTAAAAATTGGACTAAATGAAAGGGGGGGGGGGGAATGAAAGGAAGAGTATGACTCATTGGAAAATTATAAGCTGCAATACCAATTCTGGTTAAAGAAGCAGAGGTTAACTTCAGCTGTTCCTTAACTCTTCTGCTCTGAACTAAGGTTCCTTAAAGGAAATCTTTGCTCATATCTAATGGCCAGCAGGATGAATCAGAAGCAACATGGGAAGAAAATAGCCTTCCACTTCCCTCTATAGTTAGATATAAGTTTATGGAATAATTAGAACAGAGTCCCTAAAATTCATTGTTCAAGTGGTGGCTCATTGAAGATATTCAATCCTGGAATTTTCAGAACGTCAGAAATATTAAAGGTTAAAGGTTAAATCTGGAAATATTAAAGGTTAAATCTGTGTAAATGTTTGGTGGAGTCCTTCTCTTTGAGGCAGGCTCAAGCAAAGCATTCTCTTGAACCTACTTTGCAAATCAAATGGCATTTCTTGCTTTTAAAAGTGACAGGAAGTGGCCATGTTGCCTCGCTTTGCCTTCGACAGATTTTTATGGCAGGATTCACTTCACTTATGCAGGAAAATTGGTTCCTCAGCTTCTTCTAGCACTCCCACTAATGTTGGCAAGGCTGAACCCAAATTATTTGGTGAATGGTGCTGGAAGCAGAAGAGTGTGGGAGGACTCAAGTCTTTTCTAGAGTACTTCGGCAAAAACTTTGGTGAGGGTGCATGGCTCACTTTCTATACCATGATCTCTGATCCTGAAAAGGATTTGGGGGGGGGGGTTATCATAAGGAGCTGTATATGGGCTGCCTTTGAAGATCACATAGAAACTTCTAATAGTCCAGAATGCAGAGGCCTGCTTGTTGGTGGATGTTTTGGCACATGAACACATTACACCTATTAGATTTCATCTACAATTTGAAGGGCTAGCTTGACTTTAAAGCCTTACATGGTTTGGGTTCAGAGTATCTCCAGGATCTTCCAGGATCTTCTTCATTCAACTTCAACCCACCCTCTATGGAAAATCTATTACGGGTCCCTGTTTCCAGAAATCTGGAGGACTTCAAAAATTATTTTTTGTAGTAGGATTGATTTTCCCTTGGCTACATATGCCAGACTATACATCCACTTCCTATTTTGCTCTGTCCTCATTTCCATTTAGTTTTCTTCTCAGAATTATAAGGCAGTCAACAGTTTTCTCAGATAGGAGCTGGGAATAAGGGTGGAAATTTAAAATGGTGAGGAATAAGAAGTGAATCAGAATATGATGGAGCAATCACGTTGACTGCAAATTTCCTTTTGTCTCACCTATTTTCAGTAGTTCTGACTGTTGTCTGAACTCTAACTTCCAGCACTGGAACAAAGCAGGAAAAAGGTGACTCTGAGTAACTAATAAAGATGCAACCCATTGATACTAAGCATCCTGAAGTATCATATTTCCCCACTTTATTCTAAGCAGAATTGTTTCAGGAATATCAACTGAGCCTGCTGAACCAATGAATGTAATTTAAGAGCTGTCCTTCAATGCCTTTTTGTCCTTTAGATTTGTGGAATTACAGAGCAGAAATGGTCAGCGAATACTATATTTCGGGAGTATATCAGATGGTTCGTTTCTAAACTGAAACATTTAGAGGTGTAAATTTGATATGATTGTTCATCTAACCAGATGATGATGATGATGATGATGATGATGATGATGATGATAATGATGGATAGATGATAGATGACAGATGATAGAACAGAACAGAACAGAACAGAACNAATAGAATAGAATAGAATAGAATGGGAGAGAGAGGAATGTTACAGAATTTGTTTTTATACAAATATATTTTATTTTTAAAATTCTTAATATAAAATACATGAAAATATAGAGAATGGGAAAAGAGAATAGAGTGAAGAAAGAGAAAAGAAGCAGAAAAGCAATGATTTCCAAATATTTTAACTGAAATATGTTACATAGTAAAATCAAAATTTAAACTTTTTTACTTACATAAAAATAGTACCAACCATTTCTATAACAATATATTATATCATCCAATCCCAAAATCAAAGTTTCATTTTAAGTCTTTCAAGCAGAAAGCCCAGAGGCAGTTTCCAGGTGAAAACAAAGCTAGTTATGTTCTTTGCTAATTCCATCATTTTTTCTATCCATTCTTCCATTGTGAGAGTTGACCATTTTCCATTTTTACTGCACTTGGCATATACAAACAACAAAGTTCCAATTCTTTTTCCAATTCTTAATCCAGTTAACCCCCGCCCCCCAAAATGTCTAGTTTCCATTGTATGTCCATGTGAAGAATCTTCAGAATTAAAACTTGTTTCCACGTACCGTGCAGAGGTGGTATTCAGCAGATTCTGA
>AZIM01003296.1:46621-60975 GCA_000516915.1 Ophiophagus hannah | reverse complement strand
AATAAATAAATAAATAAATAAATTGCAGGCAGCTTGAGCTAAGTGCTAGGTTATTAACAGCCTGCACCACCAAGGCTCTTTGTGGTAGAACAGATGTCAAAACAATGAACTCTTTTTTGCCTATTGCTTCCTATCCTTTCTCTATCCTACGTTTGCAGACAGCTTGAGAGAACTTATAGTTGAGTTGATGCCATTCCAATTTTTCTTGTGACCAAACTTATAGGAGTAGCTGTTTTCAAGTGTGATGCCAGACTGAGTCTCAGTTAGTTATTGACTGCTCTCTAGTATCCACTGAACTAAATTAAGAATATGCACTTAGCTTTATAACTGCTTTTACTTCAGAGAAACAATAATTAATATTAGTATTATAAATGAAGATGAACATGATGGGTTCTGATTGACATAACTGAAGAGTTATCTAGACATGTTTTCTCTGGAATAAATTCCTGCTTTATGTGTTCTAATTCTCACCCACAGGGTAGGGATGAAGGTCTGTTTAACTATTCACAAAGTAAGAGCTTCATTGTGATTTACTGTGCATATTTTCCTCCCAACTCATGCAATAATTTCAACAAGATGCATAGAATTGCTGTATATGGCACCCATAATTTCTGCCCAATAAATAAGAATATAACCAGAAAGCTTTTACATAGTTAGAGAAACACTAAAAATTTAAAAGATTTCTTTCATTAACACCCCTATTAACATAAATGTAAAATGAGTCTGGGCTGTCCGTCTGGCTGACTCCAGCGCTAATATCCTGTAAAAGCCTCTGTATGAAAGTAATTAATCAAAGTACAGTGCTGTTCTGAGAGAGTATTTCTCCTGCTGTAAAGCAGAGTGATAAAATAACTTAAAACACAAGGCAGTCATGGCAGTTAAGCTTTTTATAGTCCCTGTGCGGACCTGAAAATCATACCTTATTAGTATCTTTATCTTTCTTACTCATTTTTACTTACATTTAAATTTAACGCTGTGGTTTGTTGCTATATATTTTTCTGAATATTGGGAATGGTTTCAGAATATTTTATTTTGCTTGAATTGAGTAGGGGGAACAAAACCCTTATTATTATTTTTGTCTATAATCAATCATATCTTGAAAGAAACATTATGAGATACAGAACTTTTACTGAGGCCTAATTTTTGCACACAGAGAAAATGTTTACAGCAAACATTTTTATGAAATATGAGCTGTAGTTTTATATCCTGGAAACTGTGACCCAAGTGCTGTCAAACGGCTGTTTCAGTCCATGTAATCATACCTATTAAGGCACATGCCCCAGCAAGTCTGTTCTTTTCTATATATACTATAGTTTATTCAATATTCTCTCAATGTCCTGTTTATTAAATAACTCTTCCATTGAGAGTTTGTGAAAAAGTTGGGAAAAGGTCAGTTGAAAGATATGAGAGATCTGAAGAAAAACACTGCCTCAATTAACACTTTATAAATTCCTATATTACAATTTGCAAGCTTCTGTATATACCCCAGGCAATATTAACTATCCATTACTGAAATCCATCTTGTTCCTGTTTCCTTGGTTTTACCAGTTGTGTACAGTTTGACGCACGGTCCCTTACTTAGCCCTACAGAAGTTATTATGCATGCATGTGTATGCTTTTTTATTCAAAGCTATTCTTACCATTAATGTTCCTGCCAGTTTCTAACACACTTAAATTTATCTAGTCCATTTCAGCCCAGCTTCAGGTCAGGCTTTGTGGAGATACATCAGGAGGTAGACTTTACCAAGACAGAAATGCTGAGTTTATGAATAGTAGTGGTTTCCGAGCACCAGGCATAATCAATGCACAAAATTTCAATTTCAATTCAATTTTGTTGATTTTCTGGTGTATCTCATTACTATTAAAAGTTTGGAGAGTGTCTTACAATGGTCCCATTGTTCCTTGACTGATCATTTTACATTGATGGTGCTAAGATAATGGTTTAGAGTAGTTGTGTCACAGGAGTATCCTCCTGTATCAACGTAGACTTTCTATATGCCCTTGCCAAGTAAAATCAGATAAGTGGTTGCAAGTGAAAGAAAGAGACATCTGATAACCACATTGATACTTTTTCAGCTCCATTCAAAAATAGTACTTTCTGTCAGGAATAGCAATAGCAATAGCACTTAGACTTATATACCGCTCCATTGTGCTTTAGAGCACTCTCTGAGCAGTTTACAATGTCAGCCTATTGCCCCCAACAATCTGAGTCCTCATTTTATCAACCTCATAAGGATGAAAGACTGGGCTGGCCAGGATTGAATTTCTGGCTGTGGGCAGAGTTAGCCTGCAATACCGCATTCTAATCACTGCACCACCATGGCTTCTAGATAGAAGCACGCTGAAAATGAATGTCTACAATCTATTTTTAAGTTCTTATGTTCCTATTCCTATTATAAGCAACTTCTTCTGTTTATGCATTAGACTTATTAATATTTAAGAAAGAAATCCTTCTGTTGACAACTTAATCTGAAAATGCAGAAATGGGGAAGAAATTCTGATGAGACCACAGTTTTTGGAAATCATATGGCATATATCATTGTGGCTTAAACCAGCAGTTAGAGGAACACAGCCAAATGTTGGACTACTTTTTCTCTTTTGTCATTCCCTTTTGGGGGGGGGTTGTGTATATACGCTCATAGATCTCAGTCTCTCCTCACCATCACCCTCCAAGTTTGGGGCTGGAGAGGGAGAGGTTGGTCTGTGGAATTTACAAACAACTTTTTGAGTGTTTCGAAACACATATTGTTTCTACAGATGACAACCTCTTAGTATGAATTATGTTGTTTTTCTCCTGTTACTGACCTTTAGAGTTAATGCTCTTTTTTTACAAAATGCTTCAAATAACATTGTGTTCTCAGTTAGCTCCAGTGACATCTACTGATATAGAAGACCTAATTAACCAAAAGAATTCCCAGTTGCTGAATTTAGCTAGCAATCTGTTTAGGACTCTGTCCAGCAGATGTTTTCCCTACATTAGAAGTCTAGGGACTTTGCAGACCTCCCTGCTCTTTAATCCTTAAAGTAAATATCAACACATTTGAGATGTGGAAATGAGCTCTTCAGCACAGAAATGAAATGTTACCATGGTCACCGCTTTTCAGTCTTATGTGTAAGAAATTCATCACAGGAGCAACAAAGTAGGTTTGCAGAACAGCAAGTTCATTTTTAGCCTACCTCAAAATTAAAAAAAATGAAACAAAGAAAAGATGGTGTCAGTGGGCCAAGTAGCAATCAGCACTTAGGGTTGCCTGAGACAGCATCAGAGAAATATTGCTTCTCTGTTATCAACTCTGATAAGAGAGATGATAAAATATAACAACATATTGTTTTATGGTACATTTGATATTTAAATGATAAGTACAGTTTTTTGAAATGGAAAATTAAAGTATTCAAGTTTGGTTCTGCATACCAGTATTAGTTTAGTTTAAAAGATTTATATGGCTGCCTATCTTAAGCAACTCTGGGCAGCTTATAAGAACTAGAAAACCAATAAATAAAACAGTGATAAAAACAATAAACACAAACCCTGAATTGTAATTGTCCCCCTTGGGATGATCCACAGCAGGCTCAGCTACCTTCTTTTCATGATGTCTACCCACAAAATACTAGCACCTTAGTAAAAAGCCAAGACTTAATGACCTTCTAAAGGCTATGGGGGGAACAGGTGGAGGGCTGTAGAATCACCAGCAGTGGGGTTTTCCACAAGGTAGGGGCAGCCATGGAAAAGGTACACTTCCAAGATCCTGCTAGATGCTGAGATTTTGGGGAGGGGACCTTGGAGCCTGGCCACCCTGTCTGATCCAGTGGGAAAGGCAGATGTTCTCAGGGAAAGCTGGTCCCACAAATAACTACATCCCTTGAATAGCACCCAGAAGAAAACTGGAAGCCAGTGCAGCTTGCAAAACAAAAGTATAACATGCGCAAACCTATATACACTCAAGACTGTATGCACCATTGTGTTCTGGGCCAGTTGTAACTTCTCAGTATCTTCAAGGGCACTCCATGTAACATACATAGAAATACTCCAGCCAGCAGTTGACTAAGGCATGAGTGACCATGACCAAGGTCTCTTTTTCCAGGAAAGGATGCAGCTGGAGCCACAGACCATTCTTTGCAAAGACACCGCTCCCCCGGCCACCACCACCAACCTGCTCATCAAGCAGGAGCTGTGAGTCCACAAGGACCCTCAATTTGCACACCAGCTCAGTTGGGAGGACTGCAATACTATCCAGAGGCAGAGATGACAAATTATCAGACCCAGGGGAGCGGGGGCAAAAACTGAAAGCTTGCCAGATGGAATCAAATAGGATTGTTGAGTTGATAGACTTGATCAGAACAATTCTACACCTCTGTTTTTATACCTTATTTGAGATACTTTGTGTAAGATGGCAACAAAGCTGTCTGGGCACCAACAATTTTTTAGTGTTCTTGCAACCAGATACAAGAATTTAAAAACTTGTATTTAACGTAATCTATTAAAGGTAAAATCAGAAGAGGGGAATCCATTGTGACTGCACAAATTGTCTTAGCTACAGTACTTTAGATTTTCCTTGTTGGGATGACTCACCTATTTTTGCTCTTTTGGTTGGGAATTTCAGAAAAGAGAATCCTTTGCTGCTTTTGTATGCACAGCTAATACACCTAGTGCATTTGGATATTGCCATTCCATTGCAAGCTGCATACCAATGGATTATAGCCGTAACTGCTTTCATAGCTTATTGCAAACTTCAGCTGATGCTCCTATAATTTTTACGCAGACTGGCCAAAGGCCAGAATGTTCTTAATGTTATTTTCTGTCTCCTTTTCATATAGTTTGAGGAAACCATTTTGAAAGGCCTAATATATTAAATCCCCAGTGGTTTTATTCATCACAAGATGATTTTCTCTCCTAATTGAGCTATCAGTCTAACTGTATTACTATTTATCAGGAAGCATCTACTGTATATTTCTGGGTAGTATGAAAATGTTGTTTTTTAAAAATAACTGCAACAACTTGTTTAGCGAATGACTTTTGTACTTTTTTGTTGTTGTTTCAAATAGACTTTCTGAACTAATATAAAGTTCCCCTCTTTTTCTGCATAAGTACATTTTTTCATTTGATAGTTGGGATTTTTCTTAAGATATAAAGTAGGTAGGAATTATTAGTTCCGCTGTACTCTTTCAAATACAAGCCTTTTAGGGATATTCTGTTACTGTATCATTTTATATCTCTCTTACATCAAAGGCTGCTAACAACTCCATTACTTTCTTATAATTGCAAATGCTGGAAATATCTGAATCTAACAAACCAGCCCAGATCTAACAAACTAAATTGCAGAGTAAGACTAAGGCCTTGAGAGGAGGGAGGGAAGAGCCAAGCAAGCACACAGGGTTGTTGTGGGGAAAATTGGAGGAGAGAGTGCTGAGCACTTTAGCTCATAGAAGAAAGGCTTCCAAGAGCTCAAGTTGAATGAATAAATAAATAAAACTTCCTTATCTTCGGCAATTCAAGATAGTCTATTGCTTTGTCATATTAGAGCCTGCATTTGCATAATTGCTTGATGTTTTTTTCTTGCCTAGTGAGTCTTGTTGCACCTTAAACATGAGCATGTCCCCTGAGGACTGTATAATGTTTGTTGCCATAGCTTTGACATCTGAATGTTTGGAAACCAGATATCTTAACAGGTTTCAGTTTTGATATAAAACCAGCAGGAAGAGCTTTCTAAAAGGCAAAAAAGTTGTGTTTTTCTTAATCCTGCCAAGGTTACAAAAAGGCAGTATATTTGGTATGGCAGGTGTACTGTGCAACTTCACACAGTTTTGGTATAAAGCCAAAAATAGCAAAGAGCTATTTTCATCTGGACTGACTTACAGTCCATTAGTATATAATCTTACTTCAGTTTATCCAAATTTTGACAATAATAATACATCACTAGCTAATAGCACTCTTCTTGTTGCAGTATCTACTTGTTATAATTGCCAGGTGTACTTTGGGTGTGTGTGTGTGTGTGTGTGTGTGTGTATCTATATATATCTATATATATCTATATATATTTATATCTATATCTATATATATCTTTGTAAAAAAGACAGCATTCTAGCCTAAAGAGGGAAGAGAAGCAATTTTAATTTCTTTCTATTTTGGTCCACATTCTGCATTGTTCCTATAGCCATAAGACTGGGGCAGTATTACTTGGTAAAAACTTTAGCACAGGCAAAATCAAATATTACTTCTGGATTGCTTAAATGAAACTAGGAAAGAAGGCAGAAACAATAAAACATGGTGTGGTTAGAATGCAGCATCTCTAAAAGCAGTGTGTTATCCATTTAATATGTAAGTATTAGACAAGAAAGCTCTCTTCTGGGCTGCTATTAGATTCAGATCTTTCCAGAATTAGCTTGAGGGCTATTTTACACTTATCTGATTAAGCTTGTAAAGTTATTACGTGATTGATGATCTCAAATACTCAACCCTTTTTGATGATATTTCTGACTGCTAAAAATTCAAGGAAGTGGAGATTTCTTTACAGAACAATGTTTAGACCTCCTATCTGAATTCACTAGAGGGAAAGAAATAGTTTTTATTCAGTGAAACTTTTGCTAATGTTTATCCCTAGGCAGGTGCTTGCCTTCTACTAAAGCATTCTGTGTGTTTTGAGTTGTTGATTATTTCCTACTCTTTTCCCCTCATTCCTTTTGTCCCATAAGCAATGAGCTCCGTGATGTGTATGGAAAAAAGGAATACCACTTTTTGTCTGAGCAAAATCAGTCATGATTTGTCTGAGCAAAGTCAGTCATGAATTCCCAAACAGAATTACATTTTAACGACCATATACATTCTTCTTCCTACCTACTAGTAAACGGGGTAGTAATTGTTTTATAATATGTAACAGAACCTATATATCTTTTGAAAAAAAAACCTAACAAAGATATTTACATTATACAATAAGAAAAAAAACAGGCTCTCTGGTATATGCACTTTTATTTCCTTCAAGACTTTCTTGACTTTTGGCAACTGCCTAAACTAGACCCTGCAGTTTTCATGGCAAGAGATTCAGAAGTGACCTTGACCTTGCTGCCTTCCTAGGGTTAGGGAGAGAATGACTGGCCCAAGGTGACCATCTGGGTTTGTTCCCAAAGTACAAGAATTCATGATCTCCCAGTTTCTAGCATGGTGCTTTAACCACTACACCAAACTGGCTCTCAACAATGTTACTGTTCTTTCCTTCTTCTTGATCTATTTAGTCTTCCTTCAAATATTTGTCCTTTGAACTGATCACTTACTTTTGCATTGTACCTACATTCATTCAACACCTATTCATTGTTGACTGTATTACTTCTTTTTTACTGTAGATAATTCATACATGCCCCATTCCTAGTACATTCTAACCACTGTGCTGTAGTGACGCAGTGAATGCAGTACTGCAGGCTACTTCTGGTGACTGCCAATTGTCAGCAGTTTGCCAGTTGAAATCTCTAAGGTTGACTAAGCCTTCCATCCTTCCAAGGTCGGTAAAATGAGGACCTAGATTCTTGGGGGCAATCTGCTGTAAACCACTTAGAGAGGGCTATAAAGCAGTATATAAGTCTTAAGTGCTATTGCTATTCAACTTTTATGTTGAGATGAGGAATAATTTATTAATTTATTTATTTTAAGAAATTTATATTGTCGCACATGGCGACTCAAGGCAGCTTACAGGAACATAAAAACCTCATATATAAAACAATAAAACTAATATAAGAGAATAATCACATAATAAAGTAATATAATAACCACCACTCCAGCAACAGCACATCACACAAGCCATTTAATGGGCTCTATCCCACTGTGCATTCCCCAGACCCATTGGCAGAACCAGGTCTTCAGCGCCTTCAGGAAGAATGTTAGAGTGGGGGCCATTCTAATCTCTGGGAGAATGATTTCCAGAGAGAGGGAGCCACCACAGAAAAGGCCCTTCTTCTGGGTCCCACCAGGTGTATCTCCCTAGAGGATAGGAACCATAACATTCCTTGTTTCCCCGCTCTGGTGGGTCGAGGTCTGCACAAAGCCATGCAGGCTGCTGCATTTTGCTTCAACTGGAGTTTCCAGATGCTCTTTAAGGGCCTCCCCATGTAGAGTGTTGCAATAGTCAAGACAGGAAGTGACTAAGGCATGAATGACCATGAGCAGGGATTGTTGGTCCAGGATTAGTTCTTTCTTATACTAAAAAGAACTCAGAAAGAGAAAATCTAGAAATAATGATAGTAGTATTATCATAAAGTGATGCTTTGCTCTAATGACAATATGTGAAGGGATATCCATATCCATAACCTCTGCTATTTTGCATAAGCATCTAGTGCACACACTGAACCAAAAAGATCCTCTGTGCATGCCACTTCATATACACAAGAACATATACATAACATACGTGCAGAAACTTAACCTTATGCAAATGCTGAATTTACACAGAATAAAATATTTTTAATTAGCAATTAATATGTGGAGTCTCCAAGCAGTATTATGTGGTTTTCTTTTAGACTTGCTTTGTACTATATTATGCTGGAGACTCGTTATTTGAATTCAGTAGTATTGTGAGCTATATAATGAAATGAAACTAAGAATTCAATTTTGCTCACTGAAAAACACCAACTTTTGGGGAAAACATAATTCATCCAACATGCCACAGGAGAGATGCTGTAAGGACTGCCTCACCTTCTTACTTAAGAAAGTGAAGACTCTTGAAATGAAGGATTTCAAAAGGAAGTTTTTATTAAGCAGAAGTGAAAGCATACCATTCAAAGCAACATCTGACTCGTCTTAGGCAGACAAATAGAGTTAAAGCAGTAGAGACCCCTCCCTTTAGCCAGATGTTGATTCATCCAATCCACAGGTATGAAGATGTTATTATCCCGATCACTCTGAGAAACCAGATAAGCTTACATTCCCATGGCCATCTTCCACTGGCTATTAAAGTGAAACAATCCACATAGCGCCAGGATACAGGTTATAAAAATACTAGTTGTTACAGGCAATATTAATGAATCGAATCCAAGGACGCCCCCCCCTTCTCCCAATCGAATGGCAGTATCACTTTTAGGGATCTGATATGCTGCCTTCCTTAGAAAAAAGAGAGATCCACCTGAAAAAAGATAGAAAATGAATTCATTATAGTATGTTGGCAAGGTTTGTTAGGATATTGGGAATTGAATCTTTTCAGTAATGTGGAGGCCCTAACATGTTGTTTGGCTACCCATTCATTTTGGGACAAGGGTAAATGTTTCCAAGCAGCTAAATATTGGGTTTTCCCCCTATGGATCCTAGAATCAAGGATTTCCTTGATTTCAAAATGTTGTTCACTTTCTATCATGATGGGAACAGGTGGTATAGATGCAGGTGACCTGAGGGGTGAGCTTGCCTCTCATTTGAGTAAGCTAATGTGAAATACTGGGTGGACTTGCCTGAATGTCTTTGGAAGGAGTAGTTCTACTGTTACTGAGTTGATGATCCTAGTGATAGGGAAAGGTCCAATGAACTTTGGCCCTAATTTCTTTGATGGTTGTAATGATTGAAGGAATTTTGTAGATAAGTATACTCTATCCCCAACATGGAAAGGTTCTATTCTTCCTTGTGAGCTTGAGTTTTAAAAACCTCTCTGGCTTCCTTTAAAGCTAATCTAACTACTGGCCATGTGTTTTGCAAAGTATCCATCCACTCCTTAAGTGAGGAGATGGAGGGTTCTTCTGTTGGTAGTTCAGGCATAGGGCTGAATTCTTGGCCTGTTGCTACTCTGAAAGGGGTAAAACCAGTAATTGAGTGTACAGAGTTATTGAATGCAACTTCAGCAAAAGGCAACAGTTCAGTCCAGTTATCTTGTTGATAATTAATAAACATCTTAGATATTGTTCTAGCACTGAATTAGTTTTTTCACATTGACCATTAGAACATGTGTTGTGGGAGGAGCTTAAGCCCTGGCAGTGCCAGATAAGCTCAAAAATGCCCTCCAAAATTTGAAGGTGAATTGGACCCCTCTGTCAGAGATGATCCTTTGTGGAGCTCCATGAAGATGATAAATGTGTATTAGGAATAATTTGGCTAGACTTTTGGCAGTTGGGATCTTTTGGCAAGGTATAAAATGTGCCTGTTTTGAAAACAAGTCTGTCACGACCCAAATAACAGTACTCCTCCCACTTTCTGGCAGTTCTACAATCCATAGAAATCTCTCTAGGTTGCTGAAAGTTTGGCTACCTTATGTAGGAGTCCTGGGGTTTTCCCTTGATGTCTTTTTGCTGCTGCACAAATGGGGAGCTAGCTACATAGTTCTCTATGTCCTTTTTTAGTGATGGTCGCCAAAATTGTCTTTTAGTTAGGTGTTTTCACAAATCCAAAATGTCCAGCTAATTTGGAGTTGTGGAACCTTGCCATTAAGCACAATCTTTGGCTAGCTGGAACATAAAACTTTCCTCCCATCCAAACTAAGTCGTCTTTCATCAAACAGCTGGATTTATGGCTCAAAAACCATTCGTTGGTGGCCAATGCTTGTTCAAAAGTTTGAGTGGTGTCATTGTCAACGTTTCCTGTTTTGCCAGTTGATTGTTTTGTACTATGGGCTTGATTACATCTGGCTTCGCACTATTGTATTGCGGTTTTCTGGATAGTACATCTGCCAGTAAATTTTTCCCTCTGGGGAGATATTTGAGAGTAAAATCAAATCGTTTAAAGTACTGAGCCCAACGTACTTGTTTTGGGGAGAGTTTCCTTGGGGTCTTGAGGGCTTCTAGATTTTTGTGATCAGTCCAGACTTCAAAGGGATTTTACTCCCCTCTAGGAAATGCCTCTAGGTTAAAAGCACCCACCGAACTGCATAAGATTCTTTCTCCCAAATGGTCCACCTTTGCTCAGTCTCATTCAACTTTTTAGATGTATAAGTGCATGATTGTAGTTGGTGTTGCTCATTTTTCTGAAGCAGGACCACCCCTACTGCCACATCGCTGGCATCTGCTTGTATGATGAATGGTTTCTCTGAGTCCAAGTGCTTTAGAATTGGCTCTGCTGAGAACAACCATTTAAGTTTTTCAACTGCAGCTTGGCATTCCATTGTCCAGTTCAAAGGCTGTTTCGGTTTTGGGTTGCTCATTTTTCAAAAGGATTTCAAAAGGAAGTTTTTATTAAGCAGAAGTGAAAGCATACCATTCAAAGCAACATCTGACTAGTCTTAGGCAGACAAATAGAGTTAAAGCAGTAGAGACCCCTCCCTTTAGCCAGATGTTGATTCATCCAATCCATAGGTGTGAAGATGTTATTATCCGGATCGCTCTGAGAAACCAGATAAGCTTACATTCCCATGGCCATCTTCTGCCTCCTATTAAAGTAAAACAACCCACATGGCACAGGTTATAAAAATACCAGATGTCACAGGCAATACTAATGAATCAAATCCAAGACTCCCCTTCTCGTAATTGAATGGCAGTATCACTTTTAGGGATCTGACAGATGCTTAATGAATAAAACAGTATTTTCTAGAGATACAAAATAACTGAAGAATGTCCTGAACTTTTTATTTTTATAGAGATATAGTGTATGCATATATACATACATGCACACATACACACATACACACACGTATTCAAGGTATTAGTAAATATAATTCATACATACACATTCATACCACTATGTATGTACATGTATGAAACATACCTATTGAATGCCTTTTACAAAGGCCTGTTAACACCAGGTAGCATTTGAATGAAAAGAGATAATAGTAGCATTGTTTTACAAATGCTAATTTTACAAAAACTAGAAAGAATGATATATTTATTAATAATATAACATTAGAAATAAATGGTGAATCAATTAAGAAAATGGTATACATGTATCCAAGTTACATAGGCAACGATTAGTAAAAATTTGGGCTTAAGAAATAACTCAGGACTGTAACTGCTTGAATGTCAGGGTAGCAGTGGTGATATGCTACCGGTTTGGCCACACTGGTAGTAAAAAAAGCCTTTAACAATCAGCTGAGAGGAGAAAGAAGAGAAAAGCACAGGATCAGCCATCCCACCTGCCCCTGTGCTTTTCTCTTCTTTATCCTCTCAGCTGATTGGTGCTGTAGGCCTCAGCTGGTGTGTGAAAAGCTACATACGTGCGTTAGGTGTGCGCACGTGATCACCAAACTGGTAGTGGAACAGGTGAGATCCCACTGCTGCAGGGTAGCCACGTTCTCCTGAAGATTCTATGCAGCAATTTTAAACTCCTTCCAGATTATCTGAGGAGGGGTCTTCTCGGCATTTACAGGATTTTCTCAGTCTTTTGATCGTCAAAACAATCACATTAAACTGTCAGGGAAACACAACTGGATTGACCTTTCAAGGCTCTCTTCCACATAATTTAATAAAAGAAATTAAGAAAATCTTCTCATTAAATGGTTGTTGTTTTCTTTGAAGCTGAGTTTACTTCATGTTTTCATCACCTTGTTTTATGCTTGGAAATAACTGACTTTGGGCTAAATTATTTAGAGTTTTCACTCTCTTTGCTCATGTTTTTAAAGTAACTTTGGTACTAGGTTGGCCAGGATTTTTCATCTTTTGTGAATTTGACAGAAACAGAGTTTCCCTTATTTTCTACCACATAATTGCTCCCCTTGGACTGTCCCTATAGATTTTCCTACATGCCATGTTTGCTTGTTTGCTTATTAAATTTATTTGCCACCCATCTCCTTTTGAAGTGACTCTCGGTGTTTTACAATACTGAAAGCATTAAAATAATAAAAAAATATTTCTAACACAATAAAAATGGAGATTATAATGAAAAATTAATGGAAAAGTTTGTGAAAAATAAGTTAATTTATACTCTTAAAAATTGAGTTCCTTGAGTCAGCTTTATTGAAGCTAAAGCAAACTATAATACACTTCGTTTGCTTAAATCAGTCTGTTTAAATCAGTTCTGAAGACTTTCATAGTATTTTTGGCTCATTTTAATATGAAGTCTCATTTTTAAATCAGATTTGGCAAGAAAAAAGAGGATAAAGATGTAAAAAGTGATCAGAAGGGAAACTCCAAGCAAGGCACACTGAAAGAAGTTGACCTAGAAAAGAGGAAGGAGGAACAGGAAAGGTGAGCTCAGTGTGTGTGTGTGTGTGTGTGTGTTGTTGTTGTTGTTGTTGTTGTTATTTGCTGGTCTTCAGTGGAAAGAAAAGCTGAGCGTTGGCCAGCAAAGGCTGGGGAGGGTACTCAAGAATGTCTATCATTCTTAATGGAAAAATTATTACAAAACAGCATCTATGTGTAAAAATTATCAGTGTGTATTGGGTAAATTGAATTTTAAAATGTAGGTATTACTTACACTTTTAAAATTGAATGTAGAAGAAATTGTTTACTTAAGACTACATTGGAAAAGTCATGTAGAAAAAGCCACAAATACCAGGGTAAGTTGCACACAGAATCATATACTGAGAAACCATACATTGAAAAAATAATATTGTAATAATTGCATATTCTATGTCAATACATATGTGAAGAAATTAAATAATATAATAATCCCTCTGGCTGTGATACAGGCCACATTTTCAATGATCTCTTGTGCCCTGAACTTGGTTTAGTTGGAAGCACAAAAAAGCCTGACATCACTTGCTAAATTCAGCACTTTGTTTTTTATTATAATTATTTATAAAATGTTTATAAAAATATACATAATGTTACATGAATGAGTTTTAAAGTTTATCCAACCATACCAATAATTGTTTTCATATGAATCTCCATCTCCAATATCTTTTATAGCAAAAATGATGGTTGGTCTATATGCTTAGGCAGCACTTGCATTGATGACACTGAAATCTCTATCACTGGCAATTGTAAAGTACATGTCTTTCATTTTTATGGAAGCTCATGTTCATTGTTGGGATCCTGGCAAACTACAGAGCATGCATCCCATCTGTTAAAGGGCCACTGCCATTTGTTAAAATGTTGGCAGACTTCTGGGAATGATCCCGTCTGTTTCTAGGTTAATGTTCCAATTGGACAGACGTGGAGTAATTGTTGTTAATATTTCTTGCAGTGGTAAAATCTCTTTCAAAATAGAATATATTCCCCGGAGTGACAGTTAATTGATAAGAACGTATTAAAAACACTCGGGCCCATGCCTTTATAATTCTGGTTTATCTTGTCTAATAATTATTCACCTTTTGACCTGGAATCATTTGAGACAGAAATGGGGAACAGCAGGTGTGCTTAGAAGCTGATGACCCTCTATGATATTTTTAACTCACATATTTGATTTTTATCCTACAATTAAACAAGAAAAGAAATACCATTTTTCCTTGGATAATTTTCTGTTCTGTTGCCCCTTCCCTCTTCCTTAAAAGGTAAGGTAATCCTCCCACACACACACTCAGACAGGC
>AZIM01003296.1:25198-45504 GCA_000516915.1 Ophiophagus hannah | reverse complement strand
GAACCTGCTGAATACCACCTCTGCCATGAATGGCAGATTGAAGTCCCCCAGAACCATAAATGTGGAGAACACCAAAGACCATAAGCCTGGAGAACATCACTACCAACCTGGCCAGATTTAGCAGCTCTGGCAGTTGGTTGGTGTGCAGCAGGAAAGCTGGTACACCTGCAACAGTCCATTCTGATCCCTGCAGCCCAGCTTCACAAATAAAGCCTCACACCTAGCAATCTGTGGAGCAATTCTGGTAGTTTCTCATCACTTGGTGTTCAGCTCTTAATGGCTTGCTCCAAAATGGCTACAAGACTCTAAAGACATTCATGCTGTGGAACATGTGTCTTTAGCATGCTTGAGGTAATTCATTTGCACTAACATGATGCTTCAGTTACCAAACTATGAATATCCATGCGGGAGGTAGCTCAAAAGCTTAGTGTAATGAGTGATACTGGCAAAAAAGAAATAATGTATTGCCAAGGTCTTAAAAACATAGCAGCTGATTTATGAACAATAAAAAGCTAGCTTTCCTATGACATACTAGTGTAAAAAAATGCTAAAATACCATTTAAGTTATGAAGATGAGTGAAACTTTAATGCTTTCTGTTGCTATTCTGTTAACATAATGAGAGTTTACCCAGAGAGAAAGGCTGAATTTTATAACTCTGCCCCAAAATTCACTAATCCTATAATGTATAAAGTAGTTCAGGCCTGAGATTTTAATGGATGTATTGGCAACAACTAACATGCAGTGAGCTTCTGCTGTGGATCTTGCTGCCACTATGACTTCATAAGCTGCATACTTTGTCTTACCTTCTGAACAGGCCAACCCTCAAGAAATGATTTACAAAAATATAGGCTCTGCACACTTAGTTGCACATTCCTCATTAGGTGAGATTAATTTAATGTAAACCTTAACCATTGCAGTGTCTAGAGATAGCAGAAAAATGATATTATGAGCCTGAGCCATTCATCTGGGTTTTATAGATTTTAACTGATTTCCTAATTACTGATATTGGTAAAAGTTTGTTAGCCATCTACTATGAATTTTCCATATCTGCTAACATGATAGTTTGGTGCTGTTGCTATGTTTATATGGTGGAGAAGTAGAAAAATATTTTTCCTTCTCTTGGCACTTTGATCTCTCTCCCAATCATTTTCCTGAAGAGAAGTTATTTGGGGGGGGGGAGTAATCCTTACCCAAAGAGCAGTGAGTTTCCTAATTCCAAGAAAAGTGCCTCTTGAGGAAATGCTCTTTCATTCTAGCCACAGACGTTCTTTCACCTCTGAAGCACAGTCAGGAAGGTTGTGCTGGGACTGAAGTTGGATTCAAGATCAGAAAGAATTGCATGATAAATGGCTCCAGAAGATTGTTACTCACAAAGTCTTGAACTCCTTAAGTGTGTCAATAAAATTATAATGAAGGAAACATTTTTTCACAGAATGGCTGACAAACTAAGCGATGTCTTCATTGGGAGGTTCTTAATATTTAGTAGCCACTTTTTAATCCAGTCAACTGAATATCAATAGCGGTAGCTGCAAATCTTACTGTGGAATAAATGTGTCCCAGAATAAGACTAGCCTTGCTATATTTGTTCTCCTTTTGCTCATCATGTGTATGTGGGTTCTTTTCATCATGTGTATGTAAATTCTTACACGTTCTTTAGATATACACATTTCCATTGGTATACCATTGCACTCCAAGAAGTCATTTTGCATGTACAACTTATATAGATATGTTTAGTACAGTAGTTGTTGCTTTGACTAGAATTCAGTTTGTCTCCACTCTCCCTCCAGTGCTATCAACATCACCACCAATTTTAACAGCTGTTATGGTGATGCTTATAAAGAGAAATTTATCTCCATTGTGGCTTACCTACTTGGTGCTATTGATGTCTTGTTTTTCCACTGTAGATCTCAGTATAGTCTAGAAATGAATGTGAGAAACAGTGTGTCTCCCTGGCCAGATTATTTGTTTATTTATTACATTTATATGCCACTACGATCAAGTCCAATTCACAGTGGTTTACAAGCTATATTAAAACTGATTTAAATATTCACAGTAAGCTTATTACAAATATACAATCAATAAACCATGGCCTAATCAAACAATAGAACAATACAATAATCATGTTGAATCATTATGTTATAGTGCCAGCTCATTCTAGAATATAAATGATTTACAAAGAGCTTGGTTTTTTTTAAAAAATCCTAGATGCTTCCACCAGAAGACTTTTCCAAAGGGTAAAGTAGCTATTGAAAAAACAACAATCT
Organism: Ophiophagus hannah; assembly: GCA_000516915.1. Classification (NCBI taxonomy): domain Eukaryota; kingdom Metazoa; phylum Chordata; class Lepidosauria; order Squamata; family Elapidae; genus Ophiophagus; species Ophiophagus hannah. Next base: position 43,239 of record AZIM01003296.1, on the reverse strand, counting down.
TTGGCTTCGCCCCCCCACCCCCTTTACTTCCTTGGGAGCTATTAACTGTTCCTTCCAATATGACCATATAAGTTGGGCTCATTCCAGTTGAAATAAATGTTCTGGGAATAAGTAGGTGCCAAGTCATAAAGGACTTTATAGGTCAAGGCCAACACTTTAAACTGTACTCAGAAGCTGGTGCAAGGTCTGAGACGCAAGTGTCATATGATCCCAACAATTAGGTGCCTGTTAGTATTTTGGACATAGCATTGCTATGTTATTAAAAAGCAGCCCTAAGTAGCAGCATTGCTTAATCTAACCAGGTAGTAATGAAAATGTGAAATACTATTGCCGGGTTGCCTTGCATTAAGTAAAACCACAACTGGCACAGAAGGCAATGTTGTACAAAGGAACCCCCTGGGCACAGCACCCAACCACTCCCATGCTGCCTTAGTAGGGACCATGAACAGGGGTGGGATTCAACTGGTGTAACAACTGGTTCAGCAAGCAAGTGAGTCAGCTGGGCTGCAAAACACAGAAATAAAGGACAGACTAGGACAGGGGTGTGGGGACGGGGCCAACTAATTGCCAGAACTACCGGTTTGCCGTTACCGGCAGATCCCACCCCTGGCCACAAATTCAGAAGAATCCTCCAGTCACAGATCTGTATCTTTATGCGCAATGCTCCCACATCAAGAGATAGCACCAGCATACTGAGCAACCCCCTCATCAAAATTAAAGATTTTAAAATAAATAAATTAGGATGCCTTTCTTAAAATTAAGAATTCTTTAAATGTTGAGCACTGTTTTACAAACACCATGCTTGATTTCAGAGTCAGAGTGCTCAGAACCTATGGATTTGCTTTGAAGCACTTCTATTTGCTAAATGAAAAATTGCAGTGACCTCCTTAAGGAAAACATGTTGAAATCCTTCCTTCTCAACATCTTTATCCCTCTTTAATTATTTTTTTTTAAAATAAGATGGTAAACACACAAAATACTCCTTCCTTCTATTTTCCCCACAACAACAATCCTGTGCGATGGATTGGGCTGAGAGAGAGTGACTGGCCCACAGTCACTCAGCTGGCTTTCATGCCTAAAGTGGGACTAGAACTGAGTCTCCTGGCTTCTTGCCTGGTACCTTAATCACTAGACCAAACTGGCTCTTTTATTAAGTGGAAAGAGCTCACCGTATTAATGGACATGCTATTGTCTTAAAGCAAATAGGGTTATGTACAAAAAATAAAGAAGCAAAATATAAAGCTAGTCCTTGTTTTCTGTAGCTCTATATCTGAAGAAATGAATGTTAGTCTTGGGGGTCTAATAAATTATTTCAAATTTGTGGTTTCCTTGAATTCCACAAAGCCTTGCAAAGCTCAAGAGATATCCTGCATTGTCTTTTCAGCCCTGAGCATTGCTGCATGCTAATATGCTTTAAATCAATATGTATGTTTGATATTTGAGAAAATGAACTTTAATATTGCAGCTGTGGATACTTGGCATGAGCTAAATTCAGTTCCATTTTGAAAAAATATGGAGTAACTCAGAAATCTAATTTTAATCTGCTAATGTTTACAATGCTTTATTGTGTTCCTCCCCTCCACCCAAAAATCTGATATGAAAATTAATATTAGTGCAAATCACCCTTTGAATTATAGCATGAGAGATCTACAAAGGTGGGTTCCTTTCTGAAAATCTTTTAGACCTGCAAACTATCAGTTCAATCTGGTTTGCTCAGCCCTTTGTAGACCTTTCTTTTTGGTCAGCTTTAATGTTCTATCCTGGGCAGCACTGGATGGGAAGTTTAATAAAACCCCACTTAATGAAATATACTTGCCCCTGTAGTCAGATTAAATCCCAAAACCTTAGTACAGCTATTTCTTCACTGTCCTTTTTATGAGAATTTAGGCCAGGTGAGCAACCCGCAGTTCTGGAGCCACATGCGGCTCTTTGGGCCCTCTGCTGTGGCTCCCTGTTGGGTGATCCACCACTGGCTGGTCTCACCCCTCGCCCTCCTCTCCCAGTCACTCCTCACCTGGCCTGAGAAGGTAAAACACAGAAAACAGAAATGAGAGGGAGGGAGGGNGGGAGGGAGGGAGGGAGAGAGAGAGAAACCCATTTCCCACAGAAAACACTGGGAGCCACAAAACCTGGGTAGGCATGGCAGGGGGTGTCATGTGACTGGGTGGGAGTGACATTGAGTTGGCCACGCCCACCCAGGTTTTGAGGGTCCCGGTGTTTTCTTTTCTGTGGGAAATGGGTCCAAATGGCTCTTTGAGAGTTCAAGGTTGCAAACGCCTGATTTAGGCCTAAATTTGCCTGTACCACCATCCCTAGTAGAAATCACATTTTCAGTGAGGGAGAGCTGGTTTAAGCCTGCTATTATGAACAGAGTTGCCAAGTTTTTAACATCAGCTATTGTCAGAAACAGACTCAAGATATCATAAACTTGAATGATGTCACCAGGAGCTTCTTTTATCCTGATTTGATTTTATTTTTATTTTATTGATATTGTTTTGTTTTGTTTTTCTTTTTTTCTTATCTGTTGTTTTTCTCTTATACTTGTAAATTTTAACTGGCAGATATATTTGGTGTCTTCATTGCTCTTACTGTATTTAGGGCTGCTGTTATGTGCTATTTTTAATTGTAGCTTATACTTCCCTGGACACTGACAATTTAAAAAAAAATCACATGAAATATACTGGGAAAAACAAATTCTTGTTTGTTTAATTTTCAAAGAATATTACATCATTTAAAAACAGAAGTAACATACCTCATAGAGACCTGTGCCTTTATTCTCTGGATTGAGACAATCAAGGCCATAATCCATAGGAGAGCCAGTTTGGTTTAGTGGTTAAGGTAAATTAGAAACCAGAAGATTGTGAGTTCTAGTCTGCCTTAGGCATGAAAGACACTGGGTCAGTTTGGGACAGTCACACTGTCTTAGCCCAACCCAACTCATACAGAGTTGTAGTTATGAGGAAAATAGAAGGAGGAAGGAGCATTAGATGTGTTCACTGCCTTGAATTACTTATATAGTAATAAAGGCAAAATTAAAAAAAAATCTAAAAAAAAGAAAGTTTCAGATATTTATGACCAGGGTAAGTCAGAACTACCACATGGCTGAATCACTACAAATAACCCTACATTATTATGAGAGTGAAATGTTTTCATTATTTAATTCATAATATTACCTTCAGAATAATGTTCTCTATCTTGCATTCCTGCATATTTTGCTTCATATTTGGTAAGAGTTAATTTCTTCCGTTCCCTGAATATTCCTGACTTAGCAGCACTTGGTACTGTGGTTTAGATGAAATAAAGTGTTGGATGAGATCCCAGTTTTAATGGTTCCAATTTATTATAACCATTGAACCCTGATCAGATCACAGCTTGGATGAGGTCCCAGGTTTTTAAACATCCCAATTTACTCCTGTCTCAGAACTCTGATAAGAATACATATTTGATTGAGGCACTGGCATTTTTTAATCCAGTTAATTACTTTTAGATACTTATTAGATCATAGGATAGTTATGATATGAGTAGTTTGGGTGGGGGATGCTAGATGGGGCTGTCAAGTCAAGGTCGTAGTTTTATTTTATGCTGACTACATAACATTTCAGTGTCCGGTTTCCAAAATGAGAGCAGTAACAGTTACCAAAAAGGATAGATTATATGCATATAATTGATTTGCAATAATTCTCATTAACTCTCTTATAATGCTGCTGCCATACATGCCAAAATACCTCCACTTATCCATGTTCCTAATTCCAGCTAAATATATACATTCCATCATTTGCAAAACTACCACAACTTCAAAAACTGCTTAGTCAAATATTTAAATCTAAGACATTTTTTCTTGTACTTAAACCACTTTTGAGCTGATGTATTTCATTGCAAACATTTGAGTTTTCATCCCTTACTTCTCACACTGGACATCTTTTCAAAGTAAACGATGAGACTGGAAAACCATAGGGCATCCAGTAAGATTCAAGAGCTCTAAATCACTCAATTTATTGGCATCCTTTTCCAAGCCAAAAAAAAAACCTTTGGGAAAAGGGAAGGAAGCTATGCTGTGAAATTAATTGAGAATAAACCTTTTGTGTTATTATATATAGACAATTGTATTTTTAAACTTCGGGGGGGGGGGAGGTTCTCTTTTTTCCCAAAATTTCTCCAGCCACATAGAGTTAATTCACTGCAGATCATCTTTACGATGTACTTTAGAAGGGAATGAAAATATTTTTCCTAGTCAGATAGAAGGGACAGTGGGGTCAGGTAACAAGATATGACCCATTTGACCCAGCAGAGTAGGTGCACTGCAGATACCATCAAAGCATAATGGACATCAGCTTGCAGGACTTAGAAAGCATACCAACTTTTTTGCAATTCCTGTCCTCTGAAATTCCTGTCCTTCTCAGAGATTTCAGTGTCTCCCATCCTTACATCAGTCAGGAAATCACTGAGGACCAGGTTGTTTTCAGGGACCTTGCAACAGGCTAATTGTGAGTCCCATTTTGTTTTGTTTTTGTTTTGGAATTTTTGCTGTTCCAGTTGGTTGCATATATATATATCTATCTCTCTAGTAAGCACCCAGAATTATTTAGGAATTGGGCAGCATATAAAATAAATACCTGCAAGTTTTAAATTAAAATTTAAAATGCTTTTGATTATTTGCTTAGCTCTTTAATCCTTTGATAATAGTTTAAAATGTTGCTGTGCTGATTATTTTTGGAAGAGCATAATTCCACCAATTTGCTGAGGGAACCATAACCTTGCTCTAAGTTGCCCTATCTGACTTCTCAGCCATGTGCAGTATATATTTCCTCCTCCAGGTTTCCATTAGTATCTGCCAGTGGATTTTAGTAAAAGTTTTTCATAAATTGAGAAAATTGAATATTTTGTTCTTCACATTGTAAAAATAGCTAGCTAGATATTAAGTGATGTTGGTAATTAGTCCTGAATTGCTTGGTGAGTCCCCCTAAAAAAGATGTCAACTATAAAACTCATCCTGTTGCATCAGGGATGACAGATGTGTGTAAGGATTCTATATGTATGATATGGAGAGGGCAAATTCAAACTGAAACCATAGAGGGTTCATCCAACAAGGACTGATACTCAAAATAAACTTATGTGCAGTATATAGTGATATTTCATACAATTAGGAGTCATATTATTATGAGGGGGGAATTATATTTTGATTATGATCTCCTTATGATTATGAATCAGGGCACCAATGTAACCTATAGGTCTCAGCATAGTTTCCTTTCTTGCCAGGGTTTATCCAGTCAATGTCAGAATCTTGATAGGTCTCTTTCTAGGTGTCTGTATGTGAGCCTTTCTGTTTCCTTCTCAATTCTTTAACCAATCCCTCTGCTTATTTTTAATGGTCCAATATATTTGTCTCCAACTTACTCTTAAACACTTTCATAACAGACCTATGTTATGTGTGACCTAATTTGTGGGTGTGGCTACATGGTCATGTGACTGGCTGGGCATGGCTAGGTGGTCATGTGACTGACAAACCAAACTGATCTCCCCAGAGCTACTTGACCTGTTTTTGGTGTTTTGACAGCCATACACACACATATACACACACATGACCAGTTACAACATCCCACAAAGTCTTCTGACTGAGATTTCTATATTTTTTGCCAGTTCCTTCTGGTTTCCAGTTAAAAATGCCCATTGGGGAAAATGGACTTGTTTAAACAACCACAGTGTTTGCTTAATGACCTCAGGGTTCACTTAATGACCATGGTGTTTGCCTAATCCAGGGGTCTGCAACCTTAAATACTCAAAGAGCCAATTTTTCTATTTTCTTTTAAACAGGTATCTCTCTCTTTCTCTGTCTCTTTCTCCCTCTCTCTTTCTCATCTCTCTCTCTTTTCCTTTCTTTCTCTTTCTCATCTCTCTTTCTCATCTCTCTTTCTCTTTCTCCCTCTCTCTGTTTCTCATCTCTCTTTCTCTCTCTCATCTATAACTGCTAAGATTGGAAGCTGTTTATCAACTTTGGAAGCCATATTGAGGCCAGATGCTCCCATGCTGCCACATTTGAGCCTGGGAAAGTGGGAGGGGGGAATTTCTTGGAGTGTCTGTAGTTAGACATAATAACATTCTTTTTCTATTCAAGGTCATGTTATTTTGCACATAAATGAGAGGAAGTCTTAATTTGGGATGGATGGTGATTGGGCCATGTGATGTGATAATGGGTGTAGAGGATGGATTTGTAGTTTTTACTTATTGTAAGGAAGCCTGGGCTATCCAAATAAAAAGGAACCTTTGAGAAGATGTCTGTCTTGGAGTTATTGGGAGGAGTGGACAGTTGCTGGAATGCTGACACTGTTTTTTTATAATCCTATTTCTTTGCAGTTTTTTTCACACATATTTGTGCATATGTATTCAATACTTTTAAATAAATACATATTTTACATTTTTCCCACTCTAAATATAAGAGAAAATTGTGGTGTCCCAATTCTTCCTTTTGTTCTATACCAAGTACCAGAACTGACAGCAAGACTATTAAACATGAAGGAAAATTGCAAGAAAATGAAACTAATCACAGTGTTATTAAGAAGCCTCCTCAAGACTTTCCTTGTAGAACTGTATTGGCCACCTACAGTATTACTATCTAGATTTTTGTATTAATTTCTACCTATTCATTTCTTTCACAGTAGCATAAAATTAATGGAGAAATTTCCACTTGCTAAAATGTAGTAATACTAGTGTACTAGTGTTTATAGAAACCAAACAAAGAGTTCTCCTTGGACCTTGGGCAACTTTACAACCACTTCTTTGCAAAACTCTAGTGTAAGAAAAATTGAACAATTCTGAAACAAGGGTTAATAAACAGACTAAGACAGTTTTTAAAGCCAAATTAAAAGCTTTCATCTTTATAAATGCAACTCTCCCATGGAATAATATAGCAGATACTCATCTTTCTATCCTATATACCATGTGGGTGAGAGAGGAAGAATGAGAGTGTAAACAGTCCAGTTAGTTTTCAGCACTCTCAATTGTTCCCCTTCTTGTTTTTATTGGTGCATTGATTTGTCCACAGAAGTCCAATTTGTCCACAGAAGTCCAATTGTTAGAGTGCAAGAATGTTCCAACAAGAATTTTGTTATTGCTGCTGACAAATTCTAGGTTTTAACTTTCCACATATTTATCAATGTGCTTGTTCCAACTGAACACTGAACAGGCTAGCAGTAATTCCTCTTTTCTCTTTGCTGTGTGATCTTTCTTTCATCTTTCTTTAAGGGTTCTTTAGAGAATTAAGCCTTTTTCTCAACAGTCCCCTAATTATGAGTTGAGATTGTTGCAGTATAGAAATAAAAGGAAATGCTTTTTCTTTATAGTTATCTGTTGTAACATCAAACCCTTTACTTGAGTCTGTTGCTGTTTGCTTTCAATTCCTGCTAGTTTCCAGGGATTCCTTCCATTTGAGGAATATCTCCTTTTCTACCTTGAAATCTGTTCTTGTTTCTGAATGACAACAATAAATATGTTGGATATTTATAATTAAACATTTACTACATCCATAAGTGTTCTTCTCTTTTATAACCAATATAGGCTTTCACCATGGGTATTTTTAGGCAAGATTTGGCTTCAGGTTTAGTGACCAGATTTAGTGAACAGATTTTCTGATGTTTTGCCAGGAAATGTGGTTGATCCTAATTGTATTGTGCCAGCTTCAGATTGATCATTTTTTGACTGTTGATTCCTGATTGGTACTTTGTGCTGGGTTCTGGTTGACTCCTTGTCCAGACAAATTTCTGATTTGCCCATTTTGGGAAGCTGATTCCTGGTTTGTCCTGCTTTTGGACAGGAATTTGGTGTGGCACAGTCACATGCTTAGTTACTTGTATTTCAGAAACTTGCCTAAAGATCAATGTTATGAATACTAATACAACTTTTACTATAAGTAGCAGAATCTTGCAAGTCTAAATGACCCTCTTCCCTCTTACTTTTACATTCAAGAGAAGTTAGAGAACTAGGGAGGGTCAAATCTGAGATGCTCAGATTACATTTCAGTTGTATTACAGCCAATTACAGTTAGTTTCTGGAGAAAGGGCTTGTGTGTCTTTCTAATACATGGACTACCATTTGGGTAGGGAGAAGGCACTGTCCACCCCTATGATTGACAAAGCTAGACTTCAGAGAAGACTATATGTGACCCAGTGTAGAGCATATCAGTGTTCTCAATATATGTGATGGAATGTAGTCTGGAGTTACTGCAGGGAGGGGCTCATTCCCAAAGAGCAAAGAGACAGCAGAGATTGGAATCCTTGATAGGCAGAAAGAAGGCAAAAGTGAGAAAGTGCCCCCCCCACAGCAATTCACAGAGTATATCTAATAGCTGTACAGATAGTTGCTTTAGTCTGGCAAGATTTTTGTCTATAGATGAACAATAATAAAGAACTATTCCGAAGTACACTCCGTGTGTCATTTTTGTTTCTTTGGGGCTCATAGCATGCCATAAAATTATTCTGCTGAAGATACATTAAGAATTCATATATAATCCATATGGAAACATACCATCCAAACAACTATTTTAGATGCCAATGTTTCCTAGTCAGAGGCTCTATGCTCTTCTAACTTAACTCCCCCTGACTTCTACAGATTTCAGTAACATCAAGATAAGAACAGATTAGTGCCTATTCCAAAGCTCATAACCTTTCTTCCCTTTCCTAGGTCTTCTGTCTTATGAGAAAGATTTAATTTTGTGTATGTCTTGTTTTCAAAAGGTAATGTGGCCATTTTCACAACTGTAACTGATTGCCAGTTTTTCACCATGTTTTTCACCATCTACCCAATAGAGTGCTAGAGTCCCTAAAAGCTTCCTGTACTTACACTATGAGTGCCATACTATGATATGTAGGTTGCAATTGTAAATATGTGTTCACTTATATTTACACTTTCATTTTTAAATACACTAAAGCTTGCAAGGTCTGAAGAAGATTTCTGATTTCAGGGTGCTTTTAATAAAATACCCCTTCATAAACAGTATGCAAGCATTTCTGTAACCTTGATTATCTGACCTTAATTCCTCCTCATGACAGCTCGTATTGCTTGAGCATCTTTTCTGATTTAGATATTTTCCCTGTCCTCTACTAAATCCCTTTTTGTTCTTGTTTTTCATTCATATCCTGCTTCATGGTTCTTAATTTTTTTCCTGCTACAAAAGGGATGGTTTAACATTTGTTATTCTTTTACCATTTTTATAGGTGTTTGTTTCCAGGAATATTTTTGTGAGCTACAGAATTTAATAATAGTGAATAAATCCTGACTTTTTAATTGGCAGCTTTCCTGTGCTTTAATCCTTCTTTTGCTTTTCATTCTTCGCTCTCTGTACACCGGGCTCATCCTGGTGCTCTGATCTTTTCTGCTACATAGTGAGGCAGCTGAACATTTCAGTTTCTTATTATTAACAGTGCCTTGTTTAAAGTTTTCAATCATAAAGCAAATGATGATTCATCTGAATTTGACTATCTTTGATACCTGGGTGTCTTCCTACCTCTCCTTTCCCAACAGATTACACAATAGCACTGATTAGTAGCAGCATTTGTAATACCTCTTAAAGATTTGTCATAATGGAATACTGTCAGTAATAATATTTAATTCACTTATGTCTACACAATTCATCTCTACTGGCTTCTGTTCATTTCTTCACTGTATATTCTCTCTCTGATCTCCACGTAACAAGATACGATGTCCCCAAGTTATGAGTTAGGACCAAATGTCAAAAATGCTAATAAATGGCTTTGAGTCTTTGAAATTTACTCCACTAATTGCTATTTACATTTGCGTGTCACATTGCTATACTTCTCACAAATGAACTTAATATAGGTGATTCATTAAATTGAGAGGAAAATATGATAAAAGTGGCATTGATAATATTAGCTAACAAGAAAATATATTTTAGAAGATATCTATCTTTTAAAAGGGGCTTCATTAGATTTACCATTCATTTTCAAATGTAATGTATGTTTGTACAGTGATGAATGTATATATACTGTAGGCATTTCAGCCTTGTCTCTGAAAAAACTTGGAAAAAGACTAGAAGTTTATTGTTGATAATTATAATGAATTTGTGTTTACTTTGCCTGCTTAACATCTGCTACTACAGAGAGCCCTTATTTAGTAACTGCCTTGTTTAGCAAACAATTGCAATTATGACAGTGATAAAAATAATGTAACTTTGAGACCAGTCCTCACATTTGCAGGTCTGTAAAGCAAAGGAAAGCGGAAAGATTATTGTAAGCACAGTTGTGGCTTCACTTGGCAACTGAATTGAATTGAATTGAATTCTTTATTGTCATAGTGTGTATATACACAGTATACATACAACGAAATTCACATAACACCCAGAAACCAGATCCAGCATGTATACACACATGACAGTCCCCGAACACCTCCCCACCCACCAAAATTCCCTGCCTTCTAAAAACACACAAGCATCCATAAATAACTGCTTTATTTAACAACCATGTTGCCAGTACCAATTGTGATCACTAAATGAGGAATACATGTATATTCTGATGATGTGATTTTAAAAGTCAAATTATTATCATTGGCATTTGGCTTGCCATTAAATTGATGTAATCAAACTTCAGTTGAGTAGGCTTTCTGTTTTGTGTCAGCAGTATGTATTGATGTTAGTTGTTGTGTCTCCCAGGATTGGTGCAAAGCATCAGGAACTCCGTCAGAAGCAGATCAGGGGACTTGCTGAATATTCCACAGTTCATATGGGAGCCCCGCCTGATCTTGATGATGATGATACAGACCCAAATTATGCACGAGTGAATCACTTCCGAGAAGTATATCCAGTTTTCAACTCCTACCATCTTTCTTCTCCATCTGTTTCTGAAGCTTATGGTGGGTGCAATAACCCTACAGCACCTCTGGACAGGGACCACTTAGAAGGATTATATGCAAGGATAAACAAGCCATCCCACCAGCATGCTCCTGTTGAGAGGTAATACTCATGCCATGGGAGGGAAAAGTTAATGCATGTTTGAATATTTTTAAACGCAACAACCATATTATATGAAATTGACACGGTAACTATATTATATTTTGAAGAATTTGATTTGAGTATTTTTGTCAGTGGTTTCAATGATGTACTCCTGCAGTTTTACAACTGCAAGTGATATTATGTGAGCACAATGAAGACCTTGGAACAGTTTGGAAATAAATCAGTGGATGTGTTTGTGAAGAATCCAAGAAGCATTCTATACATCTTTTTTATGAGCAGAATGCTTCATATGCATAGCAAGCTTTCCACACACCTTAGAATGTATCTTCCATAACTCCTCGGCATCCTCACACTTGAAGAAAATATATTGTTATCCTTGAAATGTATACCCTTTACTAGCATTACGATTAAGTTGGGAGCTTCTGCTGAGCTTTTGCAGCCCTTGGCATCTATTTTCTGTGAGAAGGATTTCTTACCTTGCCCTTTTACCTGTGCAAAGTTGCAGGATTTTATTACTGTCTCAGCCAGGTACAGCATTCACAATCAATTGTCATTTCCCCCTTGTATCTTCTTCTAATATCCTATTGTTTTGATGATTTGTTAATAGTCAATGTCACTTTGGTCTCAACCTCCCAAACACATGCATACCCACAATAGAGAGGAAACAGTCCAAATGCAGGTTTAGCAATATGGCACCATGCCCCCAAGTGCTTCAGAAAGCTTTCTGATGCAAATTTGATCCCATGCTGCTATGATCACAGTTTTTGAAGTTTTTTTTTAGCACAGGCTTAATGCTGTATAGCCACTGAAGTTCCATGTCAGCATATTCATATTCTCTCATTCTGAAGTCATTTGCTTTGTTTTTTTAATGAAGAGGGGGTCCCCTTGTTTACAATGTATAATTTTACTCAAAGGGGCTGAATGATCTTAAATGATCAAGAATTTATATTTGCTTAAAAGAAAACAAAATAAATTCACATCATTAGTAGATTCATTACTCAAAGTCATAATGAAATTGCAATTGTTATCAAAAGGCTCTTCTTTCACAGACAGGCTTAATTGACCTGCCTCAAATTAAATTTGAGGGCAAATTAAGTAATTTTCTTTCTGTGCTCTGAAGTCCTGTACCCTAACAGTCCTTTATGTTCAGGGTTTTTGGGAAAGGGGAATGACATCATTTTATACCCAATTGCTAGGAAAAAAACCTAGCTGGTTGCTTATACAGTTTTTTTTTTACTATGTAAGCTTACAGTTTGCATTTTCCATATTCTATGATATTATGTACTTTCAATTAAGCCAGAGGAAGATCAGAGAATGATAGCATATTTATGCAGATTGCAAAACATAGCTTTATAAAACAGATTACTTTTTAGAGTCTTTTGAATAATAAACAGAGAGAAAGGAGCCATTTTTAATCCTTTATGTCAAATTTCTAGGATGATAGTATTATTATTATATTATATGAAAGAAAGCATGCATCTCTAGTCACAGTCATGGAACCATAACAATGAGGTTCTGAAATCTGGAACTGGAGATTACAAAAACTGTCTTTGATGTGGCTTCCTGTGTTTAAACAAGACACTTTTGAGGAACTCTCGAAAAGTGCAAACAAGACAGATAGCTGGAGGTAACTGAAGAGTGAGGAAGAAGTCACTACTGAGATGTGTGGAACTCGTTTGGGGGGGAAAGCAAGCTTTGCTTATCTCTGTTTTTGAAATCAAAAACTGTATTGAATTGAGATTTGTTTTTGGAGAGGCAACTTCAACATTTCTTTATAGCAAACTTTATTTCAATCACTGTAACATTTTAAATGTTTTAGCTCTCTCATAGATATTATGAACAATATTGCTCATATTGTAGATATAAGTTTTAATGAATTAGGCCATATACTATATTACTTTTATAATTAATTACAAAAGATGACAAAGATGACTGATTGTGGCTTAAACTCATGGTCCTCCCTCATCTGAGAAATCTGGATAATAATAATAATAAAAGTATATTTATCCTATGATGCTTTTGATAAAATATTTTAAACCATGGACTTACCTTTACTATAATGTTGATATTTGGAGTTTTACTATTTGTTAAGTTTTTCCAAGTGTTTAAAGTACAAATGTTCTGAAAATGCCATGGATTCTTATTAAGATTTTATTGAGGTTTTATTCTGATTGAGGGTTCTTGCTGTTTATCTATTTTATGACCTACCCAGAGTTGTGGTTACAATATGAGCAACTATGTAAGTCTTTTTAATTTACATCTATTTTTATGTGTGTGTGTGTGTGTGTGTGTGTGAACACACACACACACACACACACACACAATCAAATGGGTGTCTTTTGCCAAAAACAAGTAAAAACAATTTTGAATTGTGGTCATTTGATCACAGAACACTGTGAATGATCATGAAGCTGACCCATCTGTCATGGGTTCATCTGACCAAGGAGGATTGGCACAACCATTTATGATGGTGGGGTTGCTTTATGGGCTATAAAGTGCCAGTTTTGTGAATGTTGTAACTTTGAACCGTCATAATATGAATGGTCATTACACAAGAACTATCTGTATAGAAAGTGAGGCTTCTCAAACTAAAGGGGAAAAATGGAATATGAGCAGCAGCTGTGTCTGAACCTCCTTTGTTGCCTATCCTCTGTGTGTGCAAACCCCACCCCGTATACCATCCACTTATTCCATTCATGTATCTTCTGTAAGGATGGCCATCAATTTCCAAATCATTCTGTTTCACACATACACAGATCTAAATATGGTGTCTCTTATTATCATAACACTGGAATGGGGATGACTGGTTTTAGTATCATAGGCTAATGTTTTTCTAGCATAATTTTTATTGTGTGGATTCAGACCACTTTGTACCATAGCCCCAATTTTTGAAACACACACACTCCTGCTAGATTAGAATCTTGATCTAAGAAAACTGCTTGTAGTAACCTTCTGATGATCTGATCCTTAAAAAATTATATTTTTTTCACAAACTAAAATATTTAGCAAATAATTACTTTAAAACTGAAGGAAACACCAAGAAAGGAAGAGTAAAGAGTCAAAAAAGAACCCTAAACCAGTGTTTCTCAAGCTCAGCAACTTTATGTTTGGTGGAGAATTCTGGAAGTTTAATCCACATATCTCTCTGAGGTTGAGAAACACTGACTTTCCTAGTGAAACTACTCCTGTCACACATGATCAGGTGAAAATAGGAAAACCCCTTAAACTTTGACTTGAGTTCAGATGTAATTGTTTTAGTTACATGTATAGGAAATCTGATCTCAAACACAAAGTTTAAGTCTAGAATTGAGATGCAAATTTCAGTTTAGAAATTATTGCTTTTGTTTTCTGTTTAAGATCCTCTCCCTTTTTATCACCCTGTAATCCCTTAATATAGAATAGAGTTGGGGCGACTGGATAAGGCTGACCATTTTCCTGACCAGATGCCCTTCCTGAAGCCATGTGGAATTCTCAGCAAATATTTTTCTTTGTGTCCTAAGAGAGAAACATCTGCCGCTACTAGGATTGAATTCTCAACCTTCTGAGTGGGAAGTTGAGAGTGAAAGATGAGAGTGTTCACCACTAGGCCACCACACAGCTCATGGTGTTTAAGACCCTCATTTGGAAGCAAAATAGGTATTGTGATACATACAAAAGTTCACTGGAAAAAAATGAAAAGTTGTTGGTGGCAAGGACCTTCCCACCACCTATTGAAAAATAGTTTTAAAACAATTCACTGATATTTATTTTAAAATGTTAATTTCTCTGTTTATATTTCAATTTTAGACAAAATTCCATGATGCCCTTTAAACAAAAATAGATTTTATTTCCTCCATCAGGCAGCTCTGTAATAGGAATTTTAACTTTTTATGTCCATACACATTATTTTTTTTAATCTGCCATTTAATTTTAAATGCTAATATGAGTGTGAGTAATTAAAAAGCCAAAACTGACTATGAAGTTAGTAAGCTGCAAGAATGGGAAAAGAGAGATCATTATGCCTCTGTTCGTGGATAGCTATTTGCAAAACAACAAAATCTGCAAAATGAAGATTTTATAAGTGGCATTTTAAATCAATGGTTAATGGCTTGAAGATTAATTAAATAGAGTTATACCAACGAGAACCTGCTACAATCTTTTTTATAGGCCAGTCATTTACAAAGTGAAAGTGCAGGAAAGCTATGCTACTTCCATTTTGCAGACAAACATTTAGAGTGTTTTATTCCTTGAACCTTTTGATTACCTTTCCAAAATGCATAGGTTTCTTAATTAATATGTGTGAGGTCAGAAAATACAGAATATGTTAAGATAAGTAACTGACATAAAACAAATTATAGGACTTTGAATTTATTCTTTGGCTGGTATTGTATTTCCTAATCATGAGTGTTCTGGGGATGCAAAGAATGAAAACATTGCCATTTGTGAGAACTACAAAAATGCAATATCCCTGGAATGAAAGTGCTAGCTTGGGGAAAATATTTGGATTTCACGGCAGCTGCATATTTTGTGTCATTTTATTTATTGTGCAATAATATGGCTGCCTGGAAAAATCATTACAATGAAGTGTTCATTCCTAGACTATACTCAGACATGCACTTCACCACAGATGTTGTGAGTATATTGAGTTGTGGAAGAGTAACTATAGCACCAAAAGAGAAATAATGCATATTTGTGGCAGAGTTCTTTCCATTGTACAGTGTGTACATTTCTAGTTGTTATGTACATATTTTGGCTCTCTGCTTTTTCAGACCAAACCAGGGAGCATAAATTTCTTGGTTTTTCAGTGAAGAAATCATTTCTCTGTACTGTCATGTTTATTATTAGAAAAATTGACAATTAGAATTTCATGCCTTGGTTATATGAAGGATAAATGAACAATCTGCCATTTCAAATGTAGTTTTTTTTCTCTTTTTGATTCTGTACCTATCTACAGCACAGCCAAACAATGGATTTGTTCAAATTGCCTTTGAGTAACACTATGATGTGGTAAATAAATGATAACCATGAAGGCTAGAAGGCTTATACTCCTATTCCCCAAAGGGAAAGTCTTCGTCAATGTGAATTATAAACTGACTCTCTTTCCCATTTATCAGAGAAGCATAATATAAAGCAATTTTCAAACTTGAATGATTAATATGATTAAACAAAGATGTCAGGCCTAGATCTTCCATATATATCCAAATAAATACTTTAGTTGACCAGGTGATCTCATCAGCATGAGGTCAGCATGGAGCAACCAAAAGAGTCCCCTGGTATTTACTACATGCTACATTCTGTGAAAGATTTGTTAAGACAGTAATGGAAAATCTTAATGCATGAAGTGGAAGAAGAGAAGGACATGTACAATGAGGACTAAGATGACACTGAGTTGGAAATATGTGCAATATGCTTCCAGAATTTGTAGCTATAATAATTGTTAATACTTTATGCATTTATTATTGCTGTCAGAGATGAGGATCTATGATTGGAGCCATGGTGGCACAGTGGTTAGAATACAGTATTGCAAGCTAATTCTGCCAACTGCCAGCAGTTTGTTTTTCACCGGCTCAAGGTTGACTTAGCCTTCTATCCTTCTGAAGTTGGTAGAATGAGGGGCTAGATTGTTGGGGGCAATATGGTGATTCTGTAAACTGCTTAGAGAGGGCTGCAAAGCACTGTGAGGCGGTATATAAGTCTAAGTACTATTGCTATTGCTATTGCTATTGGGGAAGTTGCTATTGGGGAAGACATTTGATTCAGAGATCCAGTTAAGCTGAGTGCAATTGAATTGGTTAAAAAGTGATTTATATGAAAAATGTCCTCTGAACCAGAGGTCCCTAACTCTCAGTCCATGGACCAGCATGCTAGCAACCGGGCCATGGAAACAAGTGAAACCCCATCTGCGGGATGCAGGCAGCATGTAAAACCATGCCCCCACTGTCCATGGAAAAACCTCTCTCCACAGATCCAGTCTCTGATGCCCAAACGGTTGAGGGGGGAGGGCACTGCTCTGAATTTTCTAATTAAAAAGTGGTGGAAAAGAAGAGGATATGCAGCTATTATAACTTCAGCTAATGAGGATTTAAAGCTGAAGTATGAGAACTTGATACGTATAATAAAGTCTCTTTAACATTATTTCACCTACCCAAATTCTGTGTTTTTGTTACAGCAGCAGTAAATATGGGAGCTTCATCTATCTATTAAAAGCTGCATCTTTTTGTAGTTAGTGCTATTAGAAAGACGAAAAATAATTATTTTGATTTACATACTCTTAGATCCCACAGTTGGGTTATGCTTCTCATTTTCCTCCAGCAAAAAAAATATTACTTGCTAGGGCAAATTATGCATTTTTTTTAGTATTACCAATGTGCTATATAACTAAAATAGCTTATTATGGTGAGAGAGATTTTTGTGGTGGACTTTGTCACTTGATTTGATTGATTTGATTTTATGTACCATCAAATCATGAGTTTAGTGGCCACCTAGATTTTCTTCATGGTAGTCTGCCCCTAACTTGATTTTTCAGGTCTTCCAATGATGCATTCATCTCCCTTGTAACTGAATCTATCCAAGTGCTCATCTGTAGCATATTTCTTGACTACTTCTTGATGGTAGATCCTAAATGTCTATAACTTCCAATGCTTCAATATCTTTTTTTGCCAGTTTTAAGGCTGCTTTTAAAAAAAACTGGCCATTAATTTGGTCTTGTTTGCATTTAATTTTAAACTTTTTTTTTCCATTGTGCTCCTTGATTTTTATTTCTAAAGCTTGCAGATCCTTTGCATTTTTGGCTATTAGAGTAGTGCAAAGCACAATATGAGTTATTGGTATGTCTTCCTCCAGTTTTAAAACTATACTCATCTTCTTCTAATCCAGCTTCCCTTAATATATATTTGATATATAGGTTGAATAAATAAATGGAATGTATTAGTTTGCAGATAATACAATAGTGATTGGTCTCATTCAAGACAATGATGAATCCACATACAGACAGGAGGTTGAATCTGGAACTGAACATGTTCAAAACTGTAGAAATGGTGGTAGATTTTAGGAGAAACCCTTCCATACTACCACTTCTTGCAATACTAGACAACACAGTATCAAC
>AZIM01003295.1:43896-55243 GCA_000516915.1 Ophiophagus hannah | reverse complement strand
GCCACCGCTGCCATAGCCGCCACCGCAGCCACCAACAATGCCACAGCCGCCGCCTGTCACACTGCTGACCAAAACCGCCGGCTGTCACTGCCACCAATACAGCTGCCACCGCGGCTGCCGCCGCCATAGCCTCCACTGCCGCCGCAGNNNGACCAAGGAGCAGGCAGAGGCCTCCAGAGATCTCGGAAGGGGCTGAAAGCACCTCTGCCCCATCATCGCCGACAACGCCAGCCGCACCAAGCTGAAACTAATGCCGGCCACCTGCAGCAAACATTGCAGCGACGAGAGACGAGAGTCACCTCAGACCGCACCCCAAGCCCCCTCAAAAGGTAATTGGGGATTGGGTTAAGATGTAAAGTCCTCCGAACCCCTTAAGAGCCTACAAACACCCCAAATACACCAAGCTAACAAACGCCGGCCGCCATTACCCTAGGACCATGCGCATAAAAGAAAAGCCTATCCAATACATTGCCTATATTGAAATATTGCAGTTTTCTGTTACTATGTGACTAAAGGAGATAAAGTTATTTTAACACATCAATTATTTTGAATTAATTTTGTATTCAGATAACAGTAACAGAATTGGAAGGGACCTGGCAGGTCTTCTAGTCCAACCAGGAGTGGGATTCTACCAGTTCAGACCGGTTCATGCAAACCGGATGTTAAATTTGCAACTGGTTTGCCGAACCAGTATTTGAACAGACCATCTGACCTTGCCCACCCTGCCCTGCCCTCCCAGGAATCTCCATGTGGCCCATTTTCGATGCAGGTTAGTGCAGGGTCCATGTGGAGGCTCTGGAACAGAAAAAACAGGCCTTCCGGAAGTTCCAGATGTCCGGAAACGGGCCTGTTTCTGGCTTCTGAGGGCCTCCAGAGCCCGGGGAAGCTGTTTTCGCTCTCTCAGAAGCCCAAGGGAAGCCCCTGGACCCTTGGGAAGGTGAAAAATGGCCCTCCTGGTAGTACCAGAAGTCTGGAAATGGGCCTGTTTCCAACTTCTGGAGAGTCTCCAGAGCCCGGGAGAGGCGTTTTTGCCCTCCCAGACACCCAAGGGAAGCCTCTGGACTCTTGGGAAGCTAAAAAATGGCCCTCCTGGAAGTTTTGGTAGACCACGCCCACCATGGCCACACCCACCCAGCAACTGGGCAGTGAACCGGTTGCTGGTAATCCCACCTCTGAGTCCAACCCCCTGCCCAAGCAGGACACCCTACACCATTTCTGACAGATGGCAGTCCAGTCTCTTCTTAAAAGCCTTCAGTGATGAAACTCCAACAATGTCTGAAGGCAAGCTGTCCCATTGGTTGATTGTTCTCACTATCAGAAAATTCCTCCTTATTTCTATGTTGAATCTCTCCTTGATCAACTTCCATGCATTAATCCTTGTCTGGACTTCAGGTGCTTTGGAAAACAGGTTGACCCCCTTCTCTCTGTAACAGCCCCTCAAATATTGGAACACTGCTATCATGTCTCCCTGGTTCTTCCCTTCACCAAACTAACCATGCCCAGTTCTATAACTGTTCTTCATATGTTTTAGCCTCCAGTCCCCTAACCATCCTGGTTGCTATTCTCTGCACTCTTTCTAGAGTCTCAACATCTTTTTTATAGTGTGATGACCAAAATTGGATGTAGTATTCTAGGTGTAGTCTTACTAAGGCTTTATAGAGTAGTATTAGTACCTCACTTGATCTTGATTTAATCCCTCTGTTAATACAATTTAGGATTGCATTGGCTTTTTTGGCTGTTGCCACACACTGTTGGCTCATATTTAATTAGTTGTCCACTAAGACTCCAAGATCCCTCTCACAGTTACTGCTATTAAGCCCAGTATACTTACATAAGTACAGGTAGTACTTATATTAATAGGTTGGGAGTGCAACCTATGTCTTTGTCCATGTTGGGAGTAGAATGGAAGGATAGATAATGAGTATTAGCACTGTTAAAATCCCCATTCCTACAAAAATGGGAACAAATGCTACTATTGAAATTCAACCATTTTGCTACGAGATATTTGGATCAGGATTGTGCTAGGAAAAGATAAGCTAAATTACATGTGTGAGACCTTAGATTTTGTGGACAAGTGCTCAAAAGTCTGAGCGTTTGTGTGATTGTTTAGCTCATAGATAGAACATATGGTGATCCTTATGATTTGATGGACTTGTTTTTTCAAAGAAGCAAAGGCCACCCAAATGGTTTTGCTTTTGCAAAAAAAATCTGCCTTCATTGTATGTGTCTCAGTTTGCCCTTAGGCAATGGAACTTTTATATCTGAATTACAATTTCAAATGTCAAGGAATGGAAAAAATAGGTGAAAACTTCCTTCATAAAAACGGTCTCCAGATAAAGCAGTTAATCTGATTTTTTTTAAAAGAATCAAATTTTCAGTAACAGTCTAAATGTTACAGTAAATGAATAGTTGGGTATAAATCTTCTGAGTATTTCAGCCGTTTTTTTTCAAAGCAGTGTTCCTTCTGTGGAACACTTGACAGATCTGCTTTGGAAATTGGTCTAATAACAAATAATTAGATTCTGTTTTTGACTTATGTGTGGTCTCTTTCAAAGGTAATGCAGTTAACTGTCTACCAGCAACAGTGCATTATATATATTACATTGCTTCCTTCTAAAGATATGATGGATAACATCAGACATAATTCCAGTGGAAATCAACACAATGAACTAGGATTTCTAATTAGATGGCCTTTGCCAAGAAAAAGCTGCTGTCACTGGAAAGTCCCACATTGTTTTGTTTCATAGTTTTCCTTCCTCTATGAGAGCCAGTTTTGTGTAATGGTTAAGGCATCAGCTAGAAACCGGGAGACCATGAGTTTTAGTCCTGCCTTAGACACAAAGCCAATTAGTGACTTTGGACCAGTCATTTTCTTTCAGACTAGGAAGGAGGCCATGGCAAACCACTTGTTTAAACCCTTATCAAAAAAAAATCCTGGGACTTGTTCAGGTACTCTCCTGGAATTGGACATGATTGCACAGAAGAAGAAAAATCCTACCTCTTCTCAATTTAAGACAATAAAATGTAGCCCCGAAAGAAAACACGAGAACATAGCTTCTATTTTCTTTTCTTTTTATGCCATTTTACATACTTAATTGTGATATCTTTGCATGACAAAAAGGTACTTCTAAGCTTTTTAGTGCTAGGCAAATTCCGTCTAAATTTAGAATTTGGAACAAGATCTTTTGGAAGAAAACCTTTAACAGAATATTGGCAGTTGTATAATACATCTGTAACAGCTGTTGTAATTTGCTATATTTTTTATGCTTCATCATAAAGAGAAGATCATAACTCTCATCGCCTAATGCAATGGGCACATTCTTTCTTTTCCTATGGTGGACTGCCAATTAAAAAGAATGAGTAATGAGAGAGTGTACTCTTTTTTGAGCAGCCAATTCTCAGAACCATTCATTTTCTTTTATCCTTCAGGCTAATTCCAGGGATCTGCAAGATAAGAGTAAGGCATATATCATTTCAGGATAATATCATGTAATTTTAGCATTATAAAAAAATCTGCTCTTTTTTATAGAGAGGGAAAAATATATTGGATGTGGAAGAGTTCCATTTTCTTGCTCTTTAAATGTTTTATCGCTTCAGATATGACCTTGTATAATTAAATATATGTATTTCAAAAATAAAGAGACATGGCACTGGTCTCGACAATAGAATTCATTATGTTAAATGGTTTCAAAATACATTATAGATACCAGGCAGCATAATATGGAGCAAAGAGCATGATGGATACCACTCAGTGTTTTCACCACAACTCAATCTGTTTGATTTTTTTTAGCACAATCAGATCAGAGTACATTACTAGGACTCTAGGTAGCTCTGAATTATTTTTAACACAAAAAAGGGAGCTAATGGAAATGGAAATAATTGCTTCATTTCTTAAAAAAAAAGAATTGTATGGAGTGCAGAAATACAACCACATTGTCATTCTATACTTTCATATTTAGTCTGAAGACTAAAGTGAGGTAAGATCAGTGATAGCAATGAGACTTTTTTAAAGTGTGCTTTACTAAAATAATAATAAATTCAAAATAAATCCTTGTACCAAGTTCATCAAAATCCTTTTATTTTCTTAAATTCATTTTTAAATCATTGATACAGAATGATCTGTAGCACATCCCATTGGATTAGTATAATTATATTAGATGTAATGCAGTTAAGCTCTTTTAATTAAGTTGCATTAGAACATTTAATCATCCCATTGTATTAGAGCATGACTATGCTTCTGTGTGTCATACACTCAACTTTTATGTGAAATATCATGCCTTTACCACTATTGTTACAAGCATAGATAAAGGTTACATAGAATTGGCCAAGATAGCATCATAGAAGAAGACCCTAAGATGCAACACGGGGTAATGTTTTTCTTAGGGCTACTTTGATAGTTTTATTATCTGAATAGAGAACAGGACAAATCCTTCCTCATTTTGTACATTGTATGTGCAAAAACTGATTGGAAGGGCAATTCAATATTTCTACAATGTCAGTGAAGGGATAGCATTCTCCATTGTAATAGGAGGCAATTATCTAGTTTAAATATTGCCAAAACAGGGTATGAAATACCTATTTCTCTTTCCTCAAATCTACCTGATGAAACCACATCACCTTGTCTTTTAGTAGTGCTAGTCTATTCTATTCCTTTCCTTCCAATTTTTCTTCCTCAAAGAATCAAGAAAATTGTTAAGATTTAACTCTTCCAATTTTATTCTGTATTCTGAATGTAGTTTTCCACTGCATTTTAATTTTAATCATAACAGCTTCATATTAATAGAACCAATTGTAGTATTTAATCATGTCATTGTTGTTGGAATGCAAACACATTGCTTTCAGATTTATAAGCACTTTTGGCATGAAGTACCTTTTCTTGTATAAAATATGACTTCACAGATTGGTTTTCTTGCAGTCTATTATTTTACTACGCTGTCATCTTGTAAGTAATATTGTAACACTGGAAGATTCAGTAGTGGCTTTTTCTTCCAAAGTAGTATTTTATTTTATTATAATAGCTGGAAGTGTGGAACCTTGATATCTATGTATTATTCAGTGGATACTGAAAAGTATGTTCCCAATAGTAGAAAAAAGAGGAAAAAACAAATTTGCTAGGATGTAAATGTTCATCATATTGGCAAAAGTTATGTGAAGCAATTCATTTTGAAGACCAATGTAAATGTGGCCCCAAGATGGAGAAAAACAAATTAACTGGTACTCTGCAGGGCAAACAAGCAAAACTAAAACCATGCCTCTCTTGGTCCGTGGAAAAATTGTCTTCACAAAACTAGTCCCTGGTGCCAAAAAGGTTGGGACTGCTGCTCTAAGAGGATGAAGTTGGAAGACTTCCTTTTTGTATCATTTATAGACACAGTATATAACCCCTTTACACAGAGTTGGTCTTTCCAGCTTGTGTTCTTTTCAGCTGGAAGAAGGAGTTTTTTAATTATTGTTTTGCTTGCTTTTTCTCTTCTGATTGATTGATTGCATATTTTGCTGGTTACAACAAAAGTAATATTGAGAAAATGCTTCCTAGAAGATCTTTATCTGAAGTTGGTAATATTTGAAATAGTCTTGGGGAGAAAAACAAGAAAACTATATCAGTGCATTGTATCATTGATCAATAGCACAATAGTAAAGCCAGACTATATAAATCTATTGTTTGTTGACAGGAATTACAATATGAACAATGGTGTACTTAAATATTTTAGATTATGTACTTACTTGTATTTTGTCAAAGTCATGAAGATAGTGTGTCTTCAAAATGGACTTCAAGTCTTCAAAATATGTTGCTAGCTCTGTTCTTTCTGGATGCTGCTGCTTATTTCTGCTCAACAAGGCTCAGAACTGTTTGATGACCACACAAAACAGGAACAACTCATTCTATCTGGTTTTGAAAGTGTCCCAGCAACTCTGCTTATTTTAATAATTCTTGCTTTTGAATAAGAAGTGGTGAAGTTGATTAACAATTGATAGTTTGAGGGGGGGGGGTAATTTAAGAACGGGTTCACTCAGGATCAAGGTGGACATCATGAACTGGTTGTTAAATTATTTAAATCCCAGCACTGCCTCCCTTTCTTTTTATGACATATACATTTTAGGCAAAAATATAGTGACATGCAAGACAAAACTAAGGGATAATTACATCTTTGAGTTTTATACAAAAAGAACCAATTGTCTGTATGCTATAATGTACTTAATTTTTCTAGTATTTACTTATATTTAAGCATTGTAGGGATTCTTTTTAAATACACACTTTAAGTTTAGAAAAATGCATTTTGGAAACTGATTCTAAAATTAATGCACTTTGTAGTTTTTAAAACTATTTAAAATGCATATAGTCACAGAAAAATGTTAATCGTAACAATTTGTATTCAATGCAGTATGACAAGATTTTTGATTGAAACTCATTAAGTTTAATCAATGCCATTTAAGGCTGTTCTAGTTCATAAAAAGAACTCATTTCTAAGGCCATAGAAGACATCATAACCTGAATAAAATTTTAAACTTTTTTATTTTTCCAGTAATGTACTATTGTTTCTGGCAACTAGTAACATTGCAACTAGATTGCAGTCTAATTATAGTATAATTCATAACTACAGGGGGTGAATCCCAACATACTAGGCAGTATGCCATTTCAGATGTTCTTGTCATTAATTTTTCCTCTGGTAATTCCCCTGTAAGTTCATGTTGTAATATTTTATATTATTTCCAAAGTAATTTATTAACTGAATTGGATTACAGTATTCAAATGTACAAGCAGGATTTATAAAGCAACAAAATTGATGCAGAAGGTATTTTTTAGAAAAAGATGGAAGATAGAATACTTTATTTGGCCAAGTGTGTTTAGATACACAAGGAATTTGTTTCTGGTGCAGAGGCTCTCAGTGTGCATGCAAAGCAACAGTGTAATAATAACCCTAATAATACCAATAAGGGGTGAGGTAGTAAGGAAGATAAGGATAAAAATAATGCTATAGCCATACAACATGGGTAAATGTACATAGACATTAGACACTTCTGTGAGATGTTAGGTGTTCGGCAGAGTGATGGCATGAGGGAAGAAACTGTCCTTATGTCTAGTTGTTTGGCATACTATGCCTTGTTGCACCATCCTGAGCAGAGGAGTTAAAACACTTTATGACCAGGATATGAGGGGTCTATAGATATCTTCTCAGCCCTCCTTCTAACCCTACACAATATCCAGGTCTCCTATGGAAGGCAGGCTGATTGCAACTGTTCGTTCTTTCTTTTTTTTAATACATTTTTTATTTTTATTTTTTCTACAAACATATCATTATGTCAACAGTGTGGTTCCAGGGTACTTTACATTTTAAAACAAACATGACAATAGTTTCATATTGATACTATTAACTTTCTTATATAATTTGGTATTACAAATTATCTATCTTAATTATTCAATATTCCCATATGTTGTTTTTGTGTCAATAAACACAAACATCACTTCTTTTATTGTAAATATTATGTTAGTGGTTATATTTTCAGTATTTAACAAATTATATAATTCTTGTAACCATTCATAAATTCATATTAATTTATATTTTCCCTTATTTATCCCCTTTTGGGTTTTCATATTTATTACAATTAGCAATTATATATCTTTGATAATCATTCTATAATAAAATGTTAATTCCATGTTTATTACAATTATATTAATTTCATGTTTATTACAGTTAATGATTGTATATCCTTAATAATCATATAATAGACTGTTAATTTCATGTTTATACAATTAACAATTAAGTATCTTAAATGATAATACACACATTCATGTGGGATCGTTTTTCTTTTTCAACCATCGTTTCTTACTCTCATTAATGTCTTAACTGATTGCTTCCTAGCTTGTCTCCCTATTTCTATCATTTTTTGACCCTGCCTCCTAATCATTCCTCCCTTCTGTATTATATTCCATTTTCTCTTTTTCCAATTATCTAATTTTACCCCATCCTCTCAATACTTTCTCCCTGAATTTCCATTTCCTGTTGCTTTTCCCTTATAATATTCATTATAAGGCATTTATGGCATCAGTCATTATCATTTTAAATTTTATTTCCTTTTTGTCCTTTTTTATTTGTGGTTCCATCTGTTCTATTTTTCTGGTTGTTATTCCAGTTAGCTCCTGGATCTCTTGTTTTCTTTATGTTATTTGCATCTCCATTTTCAGCTCTCCTTGCATGCTTTGTATTTCGTTCAAAATGTCCTCAAATCTTCTTTTCATAGTGTCTTTTATAACCTGTATTTCCAACACAATTTCTTTGCATATTCCACTCATCTTTATTTTTGTTTATTCTACTTCTTCTGTCCAAATGTCCTGCAATCTTTTAATCAAACCAGCAATTCTTTTCAAACTGTAAATCCAACGTCCAGGAGTCTTTATATCTCAAAGTTAAACAATCTGTTTCTTAAATAATCCCAGGGTGATATCTTCATAGATCTCTCCACCAATTAAATTTATCTTGTAAATTTATCTTGTAACTTTCTGGTTACTTTTAGTAATACAATTCCTTTATTTTTTCTTTCAGTTCTTCTTAAATTGGGTCTTTTCAAAACTTTAGGGATCTACAGTTTTTTCTTTTAGCAGCAGGTGGTGCTCTTAAATCAGTTTCCACTTTTCCTCCCCTCAGTTTCTTTAGTCTTTTTCAAACTTTGCCAATATTTCAAAAAGTTATATATATATTCCTTTTGTAAATCAATTACAGAATTTTAAACAATGCCTATCCAAAGCCAAATCCTGTCCAATCAAAAAATCCAATTTTCAATTATTCTTTGACAAGTTTGCTTTAGCCTTCCTTCATTTTACTTTCCTTCTGTCTTTCAGTTTTTAAAGTTAAATTTTTTAGTATTACAAATTCTTCTCCAATATTAAATCACTGCCAGTTCAAAGATCCTTGTGAGTCGTCTTTTCTGAATTTTTTTTATTGGGGTAACAATTAATAATTCAAAAGTATTCTCAACCCATTCGCACACCATTCACCGTCTCTTCACTCCTGCACAGTCTTAGGTATTCAGACTGTTCCTGCCTTCATGGCAGCCATTTTGGTTGCTGCTGCAGCTCATCTTTGGATGAGGGTGATTTCCATGTCAGGGAGGAGAGGTTGCAACTCTCCTCTACCTGCCAGGTGGTCCCCCTTTTCTTCACTACCCCTCCAAGGTGGCTCTGGCCTCAATTGGGGTCCTCCAATGAGGTGAGCTTGGAACTGGGCCACAGTGTTCATGGACCTCGCTCTGAAGGCAAGTCCAGCTGGAAGTCACAGCTGTTCTTTCTGCCACCCTAACTATCTGTTGGAATTTGTACCTGTCCTGTTGGTTGCTGTATCAAATGAGACGGTTATAAAAGTACAAATGACAGACTCAGTAATTTCTCTGTAAAACTGTATCAACAGCTCTTGGGCCAATCTGAATAAAATACTTTTTAAAGCACATTTTTGTTTATTTTGACCCTCTCTAATTCTATTCATGCTCCATATTTTCATCAGGCAGAGGAAGAGAATTAATTCTGATTCACATATTATTGTAATTCATGTTATTGTTAGTTAATTGGTTTGTGGCACAGTGAAATACCAATTCAGCCTCTACACTTTTCAAATCCCTGGTTAAGATGAAGCACTGAGTATATCTTATGTGTGTATGTTTCAAATGGAATGTTTTACAGACTAGCTTCCCGTTCTATGTCTGCATATAGCTTAAAAAGCTTTTCAAAGTGTTGGGCCCTCTAACCTTTTCAAACTAAAATCTCACTGGAGAGTTTACAATGTTCTGAATCCCCCCCCTTCTTTCCCTCTCTGTCATAAATATTTGGCTAGCCTCACAGTAGAGTTTTGATCATGGGACTGAGATGATCTGTTCCTTACAAGGCTTCTAGGTTTACCAGGAAGAAAAGATCAAAAATGTGTGGTACATCTAAATATCTCAAGGACACTGTCAGAACTCTTCCCTTCCTTTTCTCATTGCTGCTTCTAAAATTGTTTTCCAGTTTTGCAGGGAGATTGATCAGCAACCTTTCAAGTTAATTAAATATGAATTTGTTGAGTACATGGTTTAGGTGGTGAGAAGATTATTTTATATATAATTATTTATTATTGTGATATATAGCTGAAGCTGTACCAGCGCAGTAAACATTATCAAATAAATGGATCTCATTCAAGAGGTTGGAAGTTCATAGCCTGTAAATTAACGTGATACAGTACATGTAAAATTATTTGAATAGCTGAATTTATTTCTCTCTAAACGATATTTGTTTCAAAGCTGCTTTTCTGACAAGGTAATGATAGAAAAAATAGATTGGAGTAAAAATAAGCTTAATTCAATGTTTGGTAAAATTTTAGATAGGTAATGTTCTCACTCTATTTATTTATTACTGACTTTGTTTCAGCAGATAATATTGAACAGAATACTCTAACTTCATTCCACAGCAGAAATCTAAAAGGTTAATCCCACCAGTTGCTGTTTGTATTGTATTGCAAATGTGGGCACCTTGCTGAGTGCAGCTGGCTGGGAATATCTTTGTTACTTTGGTTTTCACTTAAAACAATTCTTGTATGAGTAGTTGAAATTTTGATAGCCTGTTCTGTGACTTTATAATNGAACAGAACAGGACAGAACAGAACAGAACAGAACAGAATAGAATTATTTATTGGCCAAGTGTGNNNGGACACACAAGAAATTTGTCTTTGGTGCATTACTCTCAGTGTAAAACAAAATACATTTATCAAGAATCATAAGATACAACACTTAGTGATAGTCATAGGTTACTAATAAGCAATCAAATCCTACTAGGGAACAAATAAAACAATATACATTGTAAACATACAAGCAACACAGTTATAGTTATAAGTTGGAAGAGATAGTTAATAGGAAGGATAAGAAGAAGAATAGTAATACAGTCTTACTAAATAGTTTGACAGTGTTATGAGAATTAGTTGTTTAGCAGAGTGATGGCATTTGAGAAAAACCTGTCCTTGTGTCTAGTTATTCTGGTGTGCCATACCCTATACTGTTGTTTTGAGGGTAGAAGTTGAAACAATTTATGTCCAGGATGTGAAAATATCTGTAGATATTTTCACAGCCCTCTTTTTGACTTGTGCAGTATACAGGTCCTCAAAGGAAGGCAGGTTTGTAGCAATTGTTTTTTTCTGCAGCTCTAATTATCCGTTGAAGTCTGTGTCTGTCTTGTTCGGTTGCAGAGCCAAACCAGACAGTTATAGAGATACAAATGACTGATTCAATAATTCCTCTGTAGAACTGAATCAACAGTTCTTTGGGCAGTTTGAGCTTCCTGAGTTGGCGCAGAAATACATTATTTGTTGTGCTTTTTTGATGATGTTTT
>AZIM01003295.1:15512-38053 GCA_000516915.1 Ophiophagus hannah | reverse complement strand
CAATCAAGAAACTGCCAAAGAAGCCAAGAGCAAACAGCCCAATCAAAGAATCTCTAAGACCTCCCCAACCAACACTGGCAGGCAAGCCACTAGACTAGAATATAAAATGACAGCAAACAGTGCTCCTTAGTAGCACTGATGATGTTACTTAGTTGGGTAATGAAATGTCTGCAAAAAACACAAGCAAGCTCAGACGTTTTCTGTACTTAAATACTTTCAAGAAAGTAAGTTCATTGTAGTTGTTAAGGAATCACTGCAGTTCTTAAGTTAGGAACACCACTGTTAAGTGAATCTGGCTTCCCTATTGATTTTGCTTGTCAGAAGGTCGCAAAGATGATCACATGATTCCGGGACACTACAACGGTCATAAAAAAGACTCAGTTGCCAAGCATCTGAATTTTGATCATGTGATCATGGGGGTGCTGCAAAGTCGTAACTGAAAAACAGTCATAAGCCACATTTATCAGGCCATTGTAACTTTGAACTATCACTAAACGAATTGTTGTAAGTCAAGGACTACCTGTATTGGATATGCAATTTTGAAAGAAATCAGATATACAAAGGAATCTCAGCTGTTAAGGCAAAATCAAATCAAACCTTGTTACTAATACAATTTGAATTTCAGTTGTTAAAAGAAAAGTAAAATGATGTCGGTGCCTTAAAAAAAATCATAGCTTTTGTGTATTTATTTAAACACAGGTTTGGGAACCATGTACAGTGAATTCTGCGGAGTTATGAATTCTAACATGTGCTACCAAGGCATTTTTGCGTGTGTTTCTTATTATGCTGTCATCTTTCTAAACAAAGAGAGGTCTGGTTCCTTCTATAATTTAATTTTAGCTAATCCTCTATTAGTTACAGTGGAAAGATTTTAATATTTTCAAGGATCATAAGCTTACTTTTCTGTAATTTATGATGCCTCACATGATTGTCCTAAATTATTTGCATTTCATTACTATTCAATGACTTGTGTCCAACATCCCAAACCACTAAGTCCAACAATGCTAGGGAATTCCTGGAAGTTTCAAACAAATCAGCTATCAATATACACATAGAAACCACATTTTCGTATCATTCAAAAGAGACAATAAAAAAGCTAAGAAGGAAACAGAGTGACCGTAACATATTCTGTCCAGCAACCACACCTAGATAAGCACCAGAAATATAATAAAACAGAAAACAATATCCTAATCAAGGAACTACTAAAAAGAAAAACTTACTCCTGCACAACACTGGCAAGGAAAACTACTACATATAAACAGGGAGAAAACCTCACACTCACCAGCAGGATGGTGTTACCTAGTCAAGTAATGAAATATCTGCAAGCAAACAACTATGTTCAGATCAAGGACTCCAAATGATTTATATTTTTACTAATTGGTTTAAGACTGATGAGCTAAATTTTAAAAATACATTTCTTAGCTAATAAAACTTGTCCTTTACATTGTTTAAATGTACTTTGTTTAAAAATAATAATACTTTCTACTTCGTGTATGATTAACATAAAATGGGACAATTAGCCAAGCATTGTAAAAAAACATTTGAAATTATGAAATTATTGATAGATTTACAGGATTGATATAAGGAAAGAACTTCAAACATTTAAAATATATTTCAAAGCAATAATAAGGAACCTGCTACCTAGTTATCATTCCATGCAGGGAGTCAATTCTTATGAGTTATTTTAAAAAGCAGTTAATAAAATTCTCTTTTTAAAGAGAATTAAAAATCTAATTCTAGCTGTTGCCATTTACCAATGCTTTCTCACAGCTGTATTTTCATTCTCTGTATCAAGGATAAATATCTGCATCACCCCATAAAATTAAACATTTTCGAAAAGAATCTGAACTCAGCAAACTCATCTGGACTATCTGTCTATATGGACAAATTTAAAAAATATAAATAAAACCTAAATTACATCCAGGTAAGATGTCTAATATGTGTGTGTGTGTGTTATTTATACCAATATCTGTCTGTCTGTCTATACTAGACAATACATGACTCATTGGGTCATAATTTCAGAGACATTTCTTTGCAAGACTCCTCAGTGCCTTCAACAATGACAGAGCTTCTAATATGCTGTCTTTATTGGAAAAGTTCTTTAAAAATTCAAGATATTCAAAGAGGTATATGCCTTGAAAATAGGCCATGTTGAATTATAGCATAGTAAAACATCAGGAGTTGACCACCGGAAATGTCTTGTGACATTTTATATTATAACAAGCTTTATAATAATTTTATGTCATAAATTATTTTTATAAAAATTACCAAATTTCTATTAATGAGTCATGAAAGATTGATACATTCTGTAGGTTAGCCATTTAAGTTTTCTTGATTGAAAAAATGTTACCCTAAGGTGCATAGAAGGTAGGTANAGGCAGGCAGGCAGGAGGCAGGCAGGCAGGCAGGCAGGCAGGCAGACAAAAATGTTACATTCTCATAATTTGTCAGGTTTTAAGATGTCATAATAAAATTATATACGTTTTTTCCCCAAATGTCAAACATTATGAAAAAGTAAATTGCAAAACTTTTCACACAAGACATCTTGTGTGAAAGTTACAAAAGTAGCACAAATAAAATGGGAAACGTTAACTGCTAATGTTTTATTTATGCAAGATGAAATAATTTAGAATTCACTTTTCATCTTTGCATTCTAAATGCAAAAATAGTCTAATTAGTCCCTTGTTCTATAATATTACAATCTATTTGTTATTCTCTGATAACACTAATATTCCCAAGTGCTTTACTGTGCATCATTAAGCTTTATTTTTCCCCATTAGTCTATCTATATATCAATTCTCTAATGCTTTAAAGATTAATTATATTTTGCTGCTGCAATAGTCAACTCTTGTCTCTCCTAATTAAACATATCTCTACTGCTATTCTGGCAGGTAATTAATAATAAAGTTAAGGGATAAAGAATAATGTGTCTTCATGTGAAATGAACAATGTAAAGGTAAATAGGAAAGAAAGGATACTGGATATTAAAAACTATATTCTCAGGTTTCTCCTTCCAAATAATATACTTTTAAAACAGCTATTAATAGGTCCAATTTATAAAAGCATATTTTGTTCCCTTCTATGTTTAAAAAAATCCATTTGGACTCATATAATATTGTTAAGCAACTGAGGTCAGAAGATGATCTTCAGATGGAAACAATATAAGGAGACAAACAAAATTCCATTATCATTTGTGCCTATTTCTTTTACGTCCTTTTCTAAGAGCTGCTCCTTTACACCCAGACAAATTACCTTTCCTCTCCTATCAGGAGAGAAGCTGCTTATACAAAAAAAGGCAAACAAATGGCTCATGTGAGATTTATTTCAAAAACTGGTACTTACTTGTACTATTATTTTTCCATGAATGCATGCAAACTTACTTTTAAAGACACATTGACCACATCCAAAATTTAAGTGAAGATGATGCAAAATATAATAGAAGGAAAGAATATATTTTTTAAAAAAACTGCTTTTCCACAAGGTGATTTTGGAAGTGATATAATTGTGTAACACAATAATAACATCAATATGACAAAAAGTAAACAAACCAATGAATTAAGTATTAATTTAAAATGCCCAAGAAAAAAAAACCATTTAATAATGTCAGAAGGAAAATCTAATCAGAGGATTGACACTGATTTCATGACCCCTTTGAAACCACTATGACATCTCCAATAAAGAAAAAAAATAATTACAATTCTACTACAGAGATGCAGATATGAACCCATTTGCGTATACTAATTTAGAGAGAATGCAGCATAAAAATAGTTAAATGATTAACACATGTCCTCATGGCGAGTACATGCTATCCTGGTGCTCAATTTTGATTGTTACTTAAAGGTTCTTGCTGTCTTCATTTTAAATTCAACCTTAAAGGACCTGTTTTAGATCTTCTGTAAAATAAGTTATAACGTAGTTCAGATGTTGAAATTTGGCAATTTTGGAGGACACGAGATGAATACCTTATAACTAGGTAAATCATTTTCAGCAAGAAAATTGTTAGTGTTGGAGTTCTGCTTCTCAAATAGTAATGTCTTCAACCTTTGCCCAGACTTAGTTTTAACTTGTAAATAATAAATTCATTTTATGGAATTATTATGTAATAATAAATATAGTGTTTTAATGATATTTATTTCCAAATAAACAGGCATTGCTGATTAAAAATTCATTGCACCGTAAACATAAAACTGAATGGTTAAAGAATTGCATTTTTTCATTTGCCTGTGTTAGCTAGATGAAAGAGAAAAGAATTTTCATTGTAAACTACTTTACAAGAGGCATGGCAAGGGAAGAAGATACTCATAAGTGAAGCCATACCAATGGAAAACTCTTTTCCCAAGGTACTACTGGTCACCTGAAGGACATTTGTAATGACAGAGATCATTCAGAACTATACATGCTCATAGAGTAATATAAACTAAATAGCATTATGTGGTTACAGTTATTTGAGTGGTACAGCTTCTAATTTATATAAATTAGACTATTTTTAAACAAACTTCAGGAGGCAAAAAGCCAAATCCATTTGTTGATTTCTTTTTTATCACTGTTTTTCCCTTACTATTAACACTTTATTTCCCTTTCCTTCTTAAGAAGGAATAGAAACCAGATTTGTTCTTCTGTACATTCCTTGAGACATTTATTAAAATTATAATCATGGTGAGAATGTATATACAATTAGGTGACATGTCAACTTTCTTCTGTAGAAGAAATTGTTCTTTGGAATAGCCAATTTATCAAGCATCAATAAAAAATTCAATTAAATATTGAATTTCCATGCTAATGTGGCCTTTTCCTTATTGTGCATGAATACACATTCATCACACTCATAACTTTGCTGTTGACAGAATACTATTAAAATAGCCATGACAAAGTAAAGTTCAGATTGTTTTGAGACTGAGCAATCTGAAGATTAATGTATCTAAAATTCAAAATAGGTCAAGGATTGGTTGCTTTTTAATTGATACCAATTGCAAATAAATGATGAACAACTTTTTCATATTTAGAACAAATGTTAGTTGAACCCACCTCTTCTGCCTTTGGCCTTCTAAAGGTTTTGTCTTTCAGCTCCTAGATTTTCCAGCCCTCATACCATGGTTTATATATCCAAGATCCGTTGACTATTTTTATTTGACAAAGTCTTACTCTCAACATTTATTGAACTTATTGTGGACTCAAATACTGTATTAAAAACTTGATAAAGAACGTAAATCACTCCATTTTAACTCCATCAATTATTATGTAATATGCATGATAATTCTTAGATTAATTTTATAAGAAAAATATATTTATAATATGTTACTTTAACACCTTTATTACTTGATTTCAAATATGAATTAAATATCCTCATATTATCAATATTTGGGATGAAAAATTGGGAGGAATGAAGATGATGTATTAATATACTAATAAATCAGATCAGGAGAATTTATGTTTGCCATAATAAAGTCATAAAAAGCAACAGAATCCAGACACAATATTTTATCTCTTTATAAGATTTGCCAGCATCATTGATTTGAATTACCTTTTAAGGTATTTGGGGAAAAACTTATTAGTAGAAACTTTCAATATTACCAGGAGTTTTTGTATACATGACAATATAGCACTGAAGAGCTGGCGACATTGTTTTTAATTATTGCTTTTGGTGTCTGAGAATCTCAACATACAGTATAAGGAAATAATATGACATAATTAAAATGTGCATATAGGATAGCTGTTTCATCTTTTAAAAAAAAATTGATCATTTGATAACTTAAAGTTCTCTGAGATCATATGAAGATTATGAATTATTATTTTGCCTTATGTTTGGTATTTTTGCTGGATTTCACAAATATAATTTTAGAAAATGAGGTGAGTCTGAGATACGGAAAAAGTGGTTTCAAGTTTCAGTAATGATTCAAAGATCTATTAGACTAAAAATCTGCACAACGTTAAATAATAATATAATAATTTCATTAGTACTTTTATTATTTGAAAAGTAACCAGATTACAGTCTTGTAGGTCTCATCATCAGATTGGATTCATTAGTTTAGAAAATAAATAGTAGATAATGGAATGTAGAAAATGTAGCCTTTTACTAGCATACTTTCTATCTAATAATTTAAAACATCACATGATGATAAATGTGTGTGAACAGCTTTCTATATTACAAGAAAATATTCTAGGGTAAAATTGGATGAGAAAGAAATGTATATATGTCAAATTCTTTGTTCATTATGAAC
The DNA here is from genome assembly GCA_000516915.1 of Ophiophagus hannah. Classification (NCBI taxonomy): domain Eukaryota; kingdom Metazoa; phylum Chordata; class Lepidosauria; order Squamata; family Elapidae; genus Ophiophagus; species Ophiophagus hannah. Next base: position 31,835 of record AZIM01003295.1, on the reverse strand, counting down.
AAGTGTCAGGTTGAGTAGTAATGGAAAATGCACTGAGATCAGCAATTAAGCCATTAAGGAAGCAAATTATCATTATTTAAGGCTCTGCATGAAAACATGAATACAAAAGAGCATGTTGGCTGAAAATCTTTACAGAAAAATAATATGTAGACAAGTTGTTTTATTTTGTAAGAATAAAATTACCCATCTAGCCCATCAGGATGGGAAAGCAGGGTATGTTATAATCCCCATCTAGAATATTAGAAATGAACCTCTGGTGGAACCACAAAAAAGAACTTTTTTGGTTGTGGCCCCTTCATTATGGAAAATCATTTCCCCCAGAAATACAATTGGTTCCCACTTTCTTGTTTGTCCAACAGCAGGCCTGGGGACCATGAATAGAGATGGATGCAATCAATTGGTTGATTTTATTGTGTTGCTATTGTAATGGGGGGGGAGTATGGTTTTAATGTTATAAGCTGGCTGGACTCACCTTCATGTAAATTGGGCCATTTTAAATTTGTGTAATAAATATATTTTATGTTATATTACCTATAAATGTTATTGGTAAGAAAAAGGGTAATTGGTTGGCACGACTGACTCTCTAGCTGATAGAATAAGGTCTTTCCCATCTCAGTCCTCAGCTTTGAGAAGCCACACAAAGACTCACAAGGAAGCATAGAATCTGGTTGGCTATCATATACACATGGAAATAGGCAGTTACTAACCTTAATTTCAGAAAGTGAGCAACAAGGACAGGGCATATAATGCTGCCACTTCTACATTAGGGTAAGCATGAGATATGAACTTTGTTCTTAATAAGAACTTCAACCTCAGTATTAAATTAAAGTTAATATATTAAATTATCATTGCATATGATACAAGTGGCAGTCTGCTGACATTCAGAATTTCCCTGGAATTTTAATATAGCTTAGTGAATGATACTTATATACTATTATAGTAACATATAGTAATATAATTATGAACTAATGTTAAATAATCAGAAATCAAAATATTGGATGAGACAAGTGTCTTGGATGAGCAGTTTATTCTTAACATTAGAAATTGTTTTCAGTTTGAACGTTAAGATTCAGGTTTACCCAAGAAAGATAAATTATTCTTTGAATTAAACAAATATGTTTGGAACAAAACTGATTTAAGCTTTATATAGAGATTGTGCAGAAGTTAATTAAACATTATTATTATTCTATCTTTGCTTGCCTTAAAAAGAAGTGAAGGCATAGTCAACAAACCAAGTTATTTTTATTTTGGGCAGAACCTCAACTCTAACTCATTTCCCATAATTACATGTCAAAGTAGAATGCTGTCATCTTTATTTAACTCATGTTATTACCCAATTACCTTAGAAACTGACTGTCACAAATTGACACCATTTGAATTTAGGAAAAGGCCCTTCTTCTAAATGGTGTAACAATTTAGTGGCTTACTATAGTGTTTTTTAGTAGTGTAATCAAATAGCAACTACACATTACTAGAATCTAGAAAAGCCTCCATACCTATTACGTTTTAAATTAAATGTTTTTTGATAGCTGGAGGTTAAGGGTCACCCAAGAAGGAGAGTGAAAATTTCTACCCTTGTCACATCTTGCAGGCAGTCATAAAGTTGATAACTCTATGTTCAGTTTAGACATATTTCCAAAAAATAAGCTACTGATAATTATATATGTAGGCTTTCGGTCAATTTACACTATACTTTAAACTTTTATGGAAGTATTTCTCTATGCAATAATTACCTTTCGGGACTTATGATGCAGTGCTGGCACAAATATATAGTTTTTTATGTCTGTCTCTATATATGCTATGCACTAAATTAATCATTCCAAAGAGAACCTCCAGTTGAAGTCTATTTACTTCAGAATGAACCGACTAATGTTAATAAAGGTCAATTCAAAATCATTAATTGAATTGTACATCAGTTCAGTTAACATATGCCATAGCTGATTTTTGAAACTTTTATTTTACTGATTTCTTTCATATTACCTAAAGTCATGACATTAAATTAAGGGTTAGTAAGAATTGGCAAATTATAACATGCTACATCTTAGAGCTATGTTTTCTTTCTAAGATGTGTTTTCTTTGAGAAGAGCAATAACAGCTTCTTAGTCTGTCCTGCAGGTTTCATTTTAACTCCTCCCAGACAAGTCTGCTTGGTGACCAATATCCATGTCTTTGACATATTAGATGGTAAAGCATCTTAGATGTGCAGTGTCAGGAAACTAATTATTTCCCTATATTTATTGTATTATCCAATGAGGGGCNTGAAAGCAGGAAAACAGGCATCTTCAAGAGATGTTAGAACTTACCATGCTTTAGCAATTCATCATTGTTGTTGAAACCCAGCAATTAGTGAATCATAGAACACCGACTGACTCCTGCAGCTGAATATTGGAAGTGGCACAGAATTACTTCACAAGGTGCCCTATATTTCTTAAAAAAGAATCTCAACAGGAGAATTTTTATCAAAGGTGAATGATAGGCACTGAAGGAGACAAAACTGGCCCCATTTGCAAGAAGCAAGACTATTCTGTAAAAATCCAAAGAACATAAGCAAAGAGATAGGGAAAAGATGGCCAAAAGGGAATTGTCTCTGAGTTTTAAAAAGACAAGCATGAACTAAAGCTTTTCTGTGATTTTCTCACCTGCTATTTCATATATAAAAGGTGTACTGTCAAGTCTACAGGATTCATCCTATAGTCATCTTAGCAGATGTAAATGATATTAACAGCTGCTATTTTCAAATATTCCTCATGTGTATAACAGTAATTCTTTGGCAAATCATTCTAATGTTTGTATTTCAACAGAATCTGATTAAAGTTAAAATAATTTACTAAGGTAATAATAATAAAGTACAAATAACTGATGTGTAGTATATGAGAAGAGAAAGAGAATTGCTTGTTTGTCTATTTAAAATTTACAGTTTCTATGTTGCCCTTCAAAACCAGATTTTATTAAAGACAATTTTTAAAAAAGTTTTCAAATTAGCCTTCTAATATCCTTTGCTGGCTTAAAAAGAAAACTAACAATGAAAGATTATTGTCAATTAGAGAATGTAACAGTTTAAATCTGTACTCTAATTCAGCTTTGTTATTTCATTAGTGATTTGTTGCTTGTTAAGAAAACATTGGTGTGGAACTTTAGCTAGTTTGAAGATTGCCCAAAGCATAGGGTAGAGGGGAAATTAATAGTCTTCTCTCTTCAATACACTTTCTCTATTTTATTTCCTAATGAAATATGACTAGATATGACTAAAAAAAATATTTAGAATGGTTTTCTTTTGGCTGAATTTCCAAAATTACTGGCAAGCAAAAGTTTGTGTTCAATGACATAAATCTGAACATTAACTCAATAAGCCTTACTGCACCTGACTAATGTGTCATATATCTCATTGGTATGCTTTCTCATGTGTTTAATTCAGGGTCCTAATTAATGTGCTACCACAAGACCTTAATAAGCCATGAAATAGCTTCTGTTCTGAGTACTTTAATATTTTGCTGTTTTTATTGTAATGTGATTATTTTTCATTTGCTTCTAGAAATTGTTTGTTGTCAATGTACTCTCATGTGCACTCTAAGACTATCTTGTAATTAATATGCTTGTTACTTTGCACTTGGGTCAATGAAGATTATTAAAATGTTGTATCATTCTAATCTTTAAAGTATTGCTTTTGGAGTAGCCAATGATTAAAACTCTGGTTTGCCCCTTAAGTTCATAATTATATAATTTTTTTCTGTAATGCATCATAGGACTAAAAACCATTTATAAGCATAGCTATGTAATCTGTATAAATAAATTTTCATCTAGATTAGATTTTACTTAGTATTGAAAGTACCTTCCAGTCAGTTTGAATATTTTCAATATATTGTGAAATACTATTATAGTTTTCTAAATAATGGGAACTGCTGTCAATTGCTAAAGCATAGAGGCATGTATGAAGAATTTTTTAAATTTTGAACTGACAGAAGTCAACCAAGTACTAGATAGGTAGATATTAATGTTGATCCAAGACACAGGCGTCAGTTACTCTGTGCAGCAAAAATTCTTCAGTTTTTCCTTTAAGCATTTAGTGGAACCAGTAAACAAGTTAGTAGTTTATTCAGTTATCTTAAGATCTTGAATCAACATCTATCTCCAAGCAATCTTAAGTAAAACATCTTAACAATTTTTAAAAATATATATTAAATATTTCACACAACATGGAATATACTTTCTATGATCTTGTCAAGAATTATAGAGTACTTTGCAAATTTTTTGATAGCTCAATGCAAGGACAGTTTGCAGCAATTATGAACAAAATGTCAACCATGTAATTTGTCTATTGATGAATTGCTATTCCTTTCACACCCAGCAATATAGTAATATTTTTAAATGTGATATATCTTTCATTAATTTGCAATAAATATTGTGTTGATTGATTACTAGATCTACCTTGCTTTAATCTTCCTTGAAGATTAAAACAGAGGCAACAAGTTTTTCTTCTGCATACAACACAAATTGTTCAAATTACTAAAATAATTTCCCTGTTATCATACAATATTTGCAAGTTTTCTATTTTTATTTCTGTATTAAGATACTCTAGATGTGAAGATGTTGAATGTTTAAATGATCTACACCAGGGCTATCAAACTCCCAGCCCATGGGCCGGATGCGTCACATGCTGGCCACGCCCAGTTTAGTGAAGGGGAAAAAAAATCCCAATATGTCACGTTATGACTCCATGACACCGTGAGTTTGACACCCCTGATCTACACCACCATTTTTCAACCTTGTTTTCAACCTTGTCAGCTTGAAGATGTGTAGACTTCAATTCCAAGATTCCCTAGCCATGATACTAAAGTCTTAATATTTCAAACTGCCACAATTGAGAAATCCTGGTCTACTGTATTTAATCTAGTGCACTAAACATTATGACTATGACTTAGTCATAACACTTGTATCTTTATATTACTAGGTGTTTTTTAGCAGTTACATTCCTATTTCTCTTCCACTTGACTGACTGATGTGTTCCTGAAATGTATAAAAGAAAGAAATAAGTTTCCATTGCTTTGAATCTTACTCCTCAGTTCTCTCCACTGATTAGGATGGGTTACTTTCTCTCTTCATTTCAAATCTAAAACAGTATCACTATCTCTAAATTCTAGATTTCATTATCTCTTTAAAAATCAAACAAACTCTGTAGTTTAGCAGAGACATGAAAGCAATAAAATAAGAGAGCTGATAACTTGGTGCTATTGGAGAAAAACCTGGGAGAAACTGAGACATAACATAGCCACCTGTTCTGGCAAAAATATAGAGGCAAACTGAAGCAACTGCATATTTATTACAAATGTAAATTAGTTTGCAGGATAGAGATAGTAGGAAAAGTATTAAGCAGAATTCAAAGATAAATAAAGAACTAGATTATTGGATCAGATTTGCACAAGAGTTGTCTAAATTAAAGGCTTCAGTCATGAGAAACCCAAGATTAGGAACTGGATAAAGATTATTGGACTTCATAAAAATCATATTTTCAGCAATCTTCTTTCTTTTTGCACATCTCCAATTGATCTGCAATTGTGAAGCTTTTTCTCACCACTATAACAACATGTGACTACAGCATATTTTTTAAAAAGTCCTGTAAATTACTTTCAGAAGCGAATATAAAGCTGAATATTCTATCATCATCCATGCTGTAATTCCACTGAAATTGCTTTTAAGTATTTCTTCTGGTTTCTTTCTTTTTTATAGACATTACAAACAATGTTTTGTTATATACAATAACTCTCTGTTCAGAGATACATTCACAACTAAATTGGAAAAACAATTGTATTTTAAGAGCACAAGCTGTGAATATTTGCTGTCTTTTCTAAAACTACTGTCTAGAATTAGACAAGGTTTTTGCTTTTGAAACCAGAAGTTGTGCTTTTGAAGAATATTAGTGGCTTATTATTATCTGATCTTTAGTAACTTTCTTTTCAAAACAGTGACAACAGGAGTAGTTCAGAAAAGGGGTCATAATATAAAGCAGAAGGACACAAATTGGTGGAATGTTTCCATGGAACAAACAGGGCAAAAAGGAAAGTAATGGTGATCAAGGCAGAATGGATGACTCCAGATTAAAAACTATTTTTTATGATTCTTGACTAATGTATCTTTTCTTTTATGTATACTGAGAACATTTGCACCAAGACAAATTCCTTGTGTATCCAACCACACTTGGCCAATAAAAGAATTCTAATTCTAATTTATTTTACATTTTAAGATAACAACTATTCTTTTAGACCAAAAATGCCTTAAAGCAGCCTTTACTCACCTTCCTGCCATTACAAATTTGACCTTGTCATGTTTTACTGCTGTGACTTAAAAGTAGTATTTTCTTCTCATCTCACTAAATACACTTGTCAGTTTCAGCAGGAATACTTAACTTCCTTTCTTGTTAGTTCATTAGCTGCTTCACTTTAGTTACTTCACACAGGAAGAAATGCCTCTGCAGCTGAGATAATAGTTGTCCTGACTCCTGATATCTAAAAGCTTACAAGTCCTTCTCTTTATTATCAGTATTAAAATAACAGAGAGATCTTATGTGTTAGAAGCTGCTAGTTCAAAACCCCGAAGATTATTTAATTTAAATTATTATTAGAATAATAATTAAATTATTAGAAATTTAATTCTAAATTATTTATTTCTTAAACCCTCAACTTAACTACATGAAGGGCTTTTCTTTTTAAAGTAGTTGTTTAGAGTTACCTATCAATTCTTCTGATACACAGGAAAAACCTCTTAACACCTAATCTATTTTAGCACTGATAATAAAAGGAGGATATAGAAGTTATTGCAGTGCAAAAGTGCTGGAATTTTTTTTTAAAAGCAATGGTTTGTATGGCATAGATGTACATATTCATGCTGTGCCTTAAGACTGTTTAAAGGAAGTGTTGGAAGAAATGTCCATCTGGGTTCAGTTCCAAGTGGGGAGAAAGACACTGGTAGTCCACTCTCTGTAAATTTTCAGAGACAAATATATATTAAGTTACATTATGTCATGTCCTTGTTTACAAACTTTCACTTTACTTCTACCAGCCCTCTCAGAGGAAAGAGAATTTCTCTATTTTTATGATAAAATATAATTAGGTCCTAAAACTAGTGTTCTAAATATGTGTTCAGTTCCCATTGTAGCTCACATCCCTAGTTCTATTGCCTCCGTTGATTTGCCCTTTGGAGCTTCTGAGAGGCCACCTATGGCATAGAAGGTGGCACCATGCTGCGGCTGCCATCTAAAACGATTTTAAGAGATAATATAACATCAGTCTGAAACAAACTGCACTATTTCACATCCCAGCCTCAACAAAAGAAGAAAATGCCCAAGCAACTGGCAAGCAAAATATGAACTAATGCTGGCACTTGTAAAGTGGTCCTCTTATTAACTAGTGCTTCAGAATGGTAAGTTATGTGGGAATGCCAAGAGGACCTTTTTGGTCATGAAATTGCAGTTTTAAAATGCCTTTTTCCTAGAAATTAGGCTGTGCCAATACTACCTAATTTTTGCCATTTGTGACATGACGGTACACATTTCAAATGTGGCTGATGGCTGGATTTCAAAAACCAGAATTGCTGGATTGACATCAGCAAAGCAGAAAGAATTCATTTTTCCTTAAAACCTTCATCCTAAAGCATCTTCTGGGAGAACCACACATACAAATGTACACATAGAGAGGGAATCATCTTAATCTTAGTTTTCCAGTCTTACAGATTTCTCAAAGTCATAGAGATTAGAGGAATTAAGTTGCATCTAGTTATTTTTCCCCACTGATTTCAGTGTGCTCTGTAACTTGAACTTCCCTATCCTTATGCTGTCCATCTGATATTCAATCATATTTCCAATTACCTATTGTCCAATTTAAATTCCACTGATCTGTTGTGGACACAGAATGAAATCTTAACCTGGAAAAATGATTATTTTCTATAGTTCCACCATCTAATAATAACCAGTATTTTTTTCTCCTGAAAAAAATGAAATGTGCTTTAATCATAATTAGAATATTTTACAAAAGCAATTGACACTGTTAGATTTTTCTAACCTGTCAGAAAAGTATTAATATGGCAGGGCTAGTAACATTTACTAATTTAAATCCCTTTGAAGATAGAAAGACAAATAATACTGCTTAAAGTCTGTGATAAGGTGATTCACTACAGATGAGTGTTTTTGCACCAGAGTTTCAGAATATCTTTGAAACAGGACTTAATGATTTCATTTGAAATAGATAATTCTTAATATGATCTATGGGTTATGTTTGTTTTTTGTACTTTTGACTCCTGACAACTTCCTGAGTATGTCCCCACAAATTTCTCCACAAGGTTTTTCAGAAGTGTTTGGCTATTGCCACCTTCCTATGTTTGAAATATTGCAACTAGCCCAAGGTTACCCAGCTATAAGGTTACCCTAGCTTTGTGGTCAAGACAGAATTAAATCTCCCACTTTCTAGTGTGAATGACTACACCAAACTGATGCTCACTGATTGAGTTGAAACTTTTGTACCTTTAAACGTTCTGATATTGAGATTATTTGGGTAGTTTTAATTTAAATTTAATATTTGCTGGTAATATTTTAAAATATTTTCTTACTAGAAGCTAAATTTATTATTGTTAAATGAGAGGTTTTGGTAATGTTACACTTTTGAACTGCTTATAAAAGTATCCCAGTTCTGAGCACTAAAAAGTGGGTAGATAATTCAGCATTCAAATAACAACTGCACTCTTGCTCTGGAACCTTTGTGCTTATTCAAATATCATAGTTGGCTGAGTTCACACAACATGTTAAACCAATATTGAGCAACTTGGCTCAATATATTGCATAATTCCATCTATTATTTCTACAATCCATGAACACAATCATCTAGAAAACATGTTGTAAAGAAAAAAGTCCAAAACTGTCAAGAGTATATTCATGAGCTGGAATATAGCTTAGTAACAAAGTCAGTCAATGAATAGGCATGGCAACAAACCAGCCAATGGGAGCTGAATTAGAAAGTGAAACTAGAAGTAGCGTGGGTGTGGCTCTGCTTTGTGCTCTCAGCTCAAAAAAACGAAAATGTCTCTGCTCTAAACTCTGAAGCTGCTGCTGGTGTTTTGCTTGTGTTAATTGGAAGAATCTACTATTGGTATTGTACATTTATTTCATGTGGTGTTTTATATATATAAAGAAGAAATTAATGAATCCTGCTGAATCCGTCGTCGTCTGTGTGTGCTTTCTGGATTTGAATTTCTGCTGCAAGCTCTAACAAAAACAAATGTTTATTAGCTTTTCTTGCAATATTTTTTTCATTTTTTCAACCAGAGATTGTATGGTTTATTTCATAACACTTTTCCCAGTAAAATTGCTTTACTTTGATTAGTTTGTAGCTTCCAAGCACAGCATAACATCTATGTACTATTTAGTCTTCTCTATAAATATATTAAGGGGTTACATATTCCTTTGTTGTTGTTAGTTGCGAAGTCGTGTCCGACCCATCGCTACCCTGTGGACAACATTCCTCCAGGCCTTCCTGTCNGAAGTCGTGTCCGACCCATCGCGACCCTGTGGAAACATTCCTCCAGGCCTTCCTGTCCTCTACCATCTTCTGGAATACATATCCTCAGCTGGATGTATAATCCAACTAAAACAGAGATTATTTTTGGAAGATGAAACAGTTTGGCAGAAAAAAACCCCAAAAGTTCCTGAATGGCATTTCCTTCATCCCACCAGATTTTGATTTTGTAAATATCAAGTCCAAAAGACATTTTCCACCTGCAAATTAGAGGGATTGCAGAACCATTTCTAATTTAAAGTCCATTTTTTTCAAAACTATCAATAAATCAAAGTGTTTTAATAATAATTAAAAGGTGTAAAAAGGCAATAAGTATGGTCATTTATTTCCCAGAACTCACTAATGTACCACAGTGAAAAAATTTGTTTGGTCAGTCATGACATTGAAGGGTGGGGTGGAAAGGGACAGACAGCAGCTTCTGGCATGGGAGTATGGAGAAAGAATTTACTCAGAAGCATTCCCAGTTATTCTGAGAAAAACATTCCACATAATTGCTCTTAGTGTCAGCAAGAACTGCTGTAAAAAATTATTGGGAGCAAAGGCTGAATGTAGAGATATTATAAGGTAGGAAAGTGCTTCCTTTCCTTTTGTCCTTGAAAAACATTCTCCATCATATAATTGAGAAAGGATAGGATGCATTGAAGACAAGAAGTACCTGAAGGAGAACAGATTTAAGTGTTTTGTTGTATCCAGCAGCCCAGAAGGATCAGGAAGGTGATGCAGTACATGGTTTCCACAAAAGAAAAAAAAACTACCATCTCAGGTCATTGGGAAGTTTGACACAAAAAATTACAGCCAACCAAAGAAGTATTATACTTCCATTTCCCAAATGTCAGATTTAGCTTATTTTCCTTCAAACCAAACTATCTCCATCTTAGTATCTGTTTTCCAGTATGGGCTTTTTGTGAAAATGTGCTAACTTACTGCAGATTATAAGCAGGCATGTGCAAAGTTGTCAGAAAGTACTTCACTTTGCATCAAGCAAATGATGCGGCACCTGGTTGTGACGTGGAACAATTAAACTGCTCCAAATTGCTCCAATTGCCTTCTACAATACATGCACAGAAGCCTTTTCCAGCAACTGTAAGTGTCTGAGATCCCCTTTGAACAACAAAAAGCAACAGGGCATCTTAGCTTTACTTACAAAAATAAGTACATTTGATCCTTGCCACCCTTTGAAGCTTTGTACAGACCTTTTAATTAGCTATACAATCATAGTTTTACCTAACAAAACCAGGCTCTGAATTATACTAAAAGGTAAAAAAATGAAATAATAAAACAATCATTTTCTATATGGAATTGTAACATTTTTTCCTTCCAGTGGGTCCAGATAAAAATATTTATTCATCCCAATAGTTATAGAAAGGCTTGTTCTCCAGTCAGCAAAAACAAAGCATCAGTGTGAATAGACAAGTTTGTTTCATTTATTTTAGAGGCACCATGACATTCAGAAGCAACCCCAAATCTTTCTGAAAAACACATCTCTGAATAATCTGCTCCCATGTTGATATCCTGTGCCTCTGTCTGTCTACCTACCTCACAGACCTGAAGAATGAGTTCTGGCTCCATTCCAGATAGTGGGAGTTGATAATTAGTATCATTTCCAAAGTCTTACGAAGTGTTTATTAATGAATAACATTTTGCTGTATGAACCGGGCTATCAATTAATCAGATTTAATATATTATACATAGAAGAGTGTCTGTCTTTGAAACCAGCTAAACTGTACATTGCATCATATTGTTTTTTGGAGAAAAAAAGATAGGTTACAAGTCTTCTTGTGCTGTTGCCTATGTGTTGAGCTAATGATGAGGACCAGAGAATTCTCACTGTTTAGTTTTTGTAAATACAATGAGAAAAAAAATAACCAGACATAAATCTCTAGCCAAAAAATGTACCTAGTAAGTATAACAGTTCAGCTATTTCCTTATAGTTCAAGGGGAAATCATTGATTGTTGCCACATCAAAGCAACATCACCTTTAGAGGAAATGGAAAAATGTCAAGCAGATTCATAAAAAATCTATATTTTCTTGTCATATGAGGCACACTTAATGGTACCATGAGGCCAGCAGTAATGTCAGGAGGTTTCATTAATCTTGCTACTTTCTTCTTTTGTTCAATCATATCTGATTCTCAGAGACAGTATGAACAAGTCCCTGCAGTTTTCTTGGTAAGGCTTTTCAGTAGTATTTGCCATTGCCTCATTCCTAGACCTGACAGAAAGTGGCTGGCTCAAGGTCACCCAGCTTTGTGCCTAAAATGGAACTAAAACTCATAGTCTCCCAGCCTGATGCCGTAACCATTATACCAAACTGCCTTACTTACAATTTTAGAGCTGAGATTTTTCAGGATTAAGATAATGAATTGAGGGTTAGCTCTTTATTTAGCAGAATTTACTCTAGGGGAAAGTACATTATTTTCAATGGAACTTGCTTCCAATAAATCATATTTGAGGATTGATCTTTAAAAGTGAATGCAACATGATGATGCCAACCTTTCCCCCAATCCAAAATAGCTCTCATCTTTATACTGGTTTATTCAGATAATGCTCTATTTTGTAGATCTGGGAGGAGAAATAATTCTGTTCTGATCATGAGGCAATTATTTCACACCTTGAAGTATGAGATTTGATTACCCTTATTATGTGAGCTTCTGTAATTATATAGTGCTGTCCACTCTCCTACAATTACTGTGTTTCTTTTCCTTTTTCCTTTTTTACTTCTTTTATGGAAAAAGAAACGTCAATTGCCTGATCTCTTGCAGCAATCACTAAGCTCCTGCAGGGCTAATGCTAGGCTTTGTTCTTCCTGTTTTCAACTGAAGCCTTTATAAAGGATAGTATATATTGCTGGGGATTTCAATTTTTAGATATGTGACTTTTGTTGTAGCTCTTCATAGAATTAATATCACTGATTTCCAGGAGTATGAAAAAGCACTCCACATTATAGGTTTTTCTTCATTCAGAGGAGAGAATGTCAGAACACCCACTGATGTTTCCGTTTTGTTCTGTAACATGTTCCATTCTGTGAACAGTCTATAGAAAGCAATTATCCTAATCTCTCACTTGTGCTGTGTTCATGAGTACTTGATAACAATAAAGTTAGAAATAAAGTCCTTCTAAAGCAAGCTCATAGAAGAAATTTGGAGACTCATACAAGCTTACTGATTGCAAGATACCAGTATTCATTCATTCGTTCAATTTATATAGCCACACATCTCATGTATGTAGAGATTTGTGATTCAGTTTCATAGCAATCTAATGCATGGGTATCAAACTCGGAGCATCACATTGCCATCACATGACATATTCAGATTTGGGATGAGCATGTTGTGGTTCGCTGGCAGCTGGTGCAGATGGCAGTGGAATCAGACAGAAGCATGGGGACCAGTCAGGAGTCTGGAGAGGACTCGGACTAGGGTCCTGCATCCAATGCAGAGATGGGGCCAGGACCATCTGGGAGTGGGGTGCTGCCTTCGGAGCCTTCGGAGTCTGACAGCAGTGAGACAGAGGACCCAGGGGAGCCTGTTCCCAGTGTGCGTATGCACAGAGCTGTTAGAAGGCGAGAGCAGCTGAAACCAAAGGAGTGATTCGGGAGTAAGGCTGGGAGGTGATTGCCCCTCCCATAAGGTAGAAAGGTCAGGCCAAGATGACAATACCTTTGCAGGAAGCAAAGTAGTTCGATCGGTTCAGAGTCATTCTGGAAGCTCTTTGTACTTCGTTGTTTTTTGTTTTTGTTTTTTTGTATTTCAGTTGGTTTCTTTTCCAGTTCATTTGATACTTCTGTTTTTGGCAGCACTTCACAGAACTGAAAGATGTGTGCTTATCTCAGGGGACTGTTTGAGATTAATTCCGGCTGCGAATGAACACAATTTCCAGCATTGCAATAAAATAAGTCTTGTTTTTAAAAGACGTGTATGCGTAATTATGGTTTGGAAGCCTTGGTCAGAACAGAGCGTGGCCTGAGAGTGATGCATCCGGCCTGCAGGCAGCCAGTTTGACACCCCTGATCTAGTGGAACTACCCAATTAGATATTCAAATGAATTTGAGATATCAAATTGAATCAATTGCAAATCAGATTTGAAAATTTTATGGATTTTCTAATATTTTTTCTGGGTTTTCAGGGTCCAAAAAATTATATGTTCCTTCCATTTGAAGTGGTGGTTCAATGGTTAAAATGCAGTATTTCAGGCTAATTCTGATGATGGCCAGCAATTTGGCAGTTCGAATCTCACTGGCTCATGGTTGACTGAGCCTTCCATCCTTCTGAGGTCGGTAAAATGAGGGCCCAGATTGTTGAGGGCAATAGGCTAACTCTGTAAACTGCTTATAGAGGGCTGTAAAGCATTGTGAAGCAGTANNTAAGTCTAAGTGCTATTGCTATTGTTTTTGTGGCACTGAGTAGTACTGATAGAATCCCCTGATACTGAAATAAGTGACTAGCCAATAACATTACAGGTAGTCATCAACTTATAAACATTTGTTCAGCAAACACCTGAAGTTTCCACAGCACTGAACAAAGGGACTTATGGTCCATGCCTGAAGTTTACAGCCATTGCAGTACACTCACAGTCATGTGATCAAAATTTGGCCGCCTGCCCACATTTACAACCATTGGGGTGCTTCAATTCCCCACAACAGCCTATCTCCCTCCCATCTGCAGCCTTTTGGCCTCCTCTATTCTGAGACTCACCGTTTTCTTTCTCCTGCTGCTGATGAGGTAGTCTAATTTGTTACACTATTCTTTCTTTCTTGTATTACTGCACCTTAATTATTGCCTTTTTGTTACAAAACTAGCTAAAACAGCAGTGCAGGGGGTTCTCAAGTTTCCTGCTATTCATAATTGAAATAGATGGTTGTTGAAGCTGGGATAGAACTGACTGGAGCAATTTAGCTTAAATACCTGCTGTCTATAGTGAATGAGGTCAGATTTCAAAGTAGATTGCTACTTATCACCTTCTGTGTGTGTTTTATTTCCCATTCAACCTTGCATGCTGTAACTGTTTGATCCAAATGGCAAAATCTGTCAATGATTATAAGAAGTAATTATGCTGATGTCAAAAGATGATACATTGTGATAAATTCAGGATATATTTGTTTATTAATAACATGACAGTTCAGGAATAAAAATTTGGTAGCAAATAAATCCATGTTCCAAAGGACAAGATTAAGTTAAAACAAAAGGAATAATCAGGTCATAGTTAACCATTCTTTTGATATTCCTTTCTATTTAAAGATTTGATTCAAAGTGAATAGAACTACAAAGAATTACTAAAATTATCACTGTGGCTCCAAAATGTATTTCATTAGTTTTCTCTGTCTTCTTCTTCCACTTATCTCACATCACCACTCTTTCTTCACTTACTTTCTCAACCAGATGTCTCCCGATATACTAATTCTAACTTTCAGAACATTTTGCCAGAAAGTATCATAAAAGGCCCATACTGACATTGGTATTATTGTAGTCAACTTTTATTTATTTATTTGTAAATTTTATTTGTTGCCTATCTTGTATCCAATGACAGATTATGCTGTCCAGGTAGTGAGTCATCTCATGGGGCTGGAACATGCCACCAATACCACACATTGGGAGTGTGTTTCCCTGTAACAGCTTGTCCACTGGCTCCTGAGGTAATCACTCTAATATATTGTCCCACCCCATATCCCCCAAGGTGATCAACCCCTCCCTTCCAACCTCCTCTCTTATTAGAGATAAGAGCTCTGCCATTTCCCTCCAACCAATCTCATACACTTCCTCAGACATCCTGGTGGAAGGGGGAGGTGAGGAGGAGAACCCACAAAGAGCTATAGCTTAAGCATTCAACATGAGCTGGGTTCCCACCTCTCCTGTCTCCACCATCACATGTGCAACAACCATCCAAGAAAGACATTCACCTAACATACTACCTGCTCCTAGGTTCTCACCCTAGGAGCAGCACTGACACATTTCTGGAGACCGGAGGCTTTGGCTATGGTCGCACTGCCCCCACTAATAACTTTTTAAAATAACTTTTTCATGAGAAACCAGATGAAGGGTAGGCATATGATGATTACCTGGTTTTGTACTGAGAAGGTATACTGTAATTACCATTGCAGCTAACAAATAACATTGATAATACTGTACTGCTGAGTCATAAATAAACCTTCTATGGGGAAATACTGCTGTAAGCACTGTTTAGTATTTCAGCTAATATTTCTGACCTGCTATATTGTTGTATTGTGCCTAACAGGCTGACACGTATAATGTGCCAGACAATTTAGTCTAACAAAAATGTTGCACAGGAAATCATTTC
The DNA here is from genome assembly GCA_000516915.1 of Ophiophagus hannah. Classification (NCBI taxonomy): domain Eukaryota; kingdom Metazoa; phylum Chordata; class Lepidosauria; order Squamata; family Elapidae; genus Ophiophagus; species Ophiophagus hannah. The sequence continues at coordinate 15,987 of AZIM01003295.1, read as the reverse complement.
ATCTTTTACAGAAAAATATTTATCTAAAAGTTGAAAAATGACATGAATAGTAATTTATTTCAAGGGCAACAAGAGATGAGTTCAGGTACAATTGTTTGTCAACAGATTTGTTTTATATACATGGACTAAAGACTGATAATGTTGTTCTTTTCAACTAGCTATTATAAAGTGTCTACAGTGAAAACTGCAATTATTTGAAAGCAAAAGGAAAAATGTAAAAGAAAAATAGCAGAGACCCATGGAGCAAAAATAATATGGAAGTAGCTTTTCAGTTGGAGCACCCTTAATTAAATGATGGTTGGTATTTCAAGGGCCATAGAACAACCTTGAACTTGCTCTGGGGTGCTTAAAGCAAAGCATGCCCTTTTAATGCCTTATGATTTTCATTCAGTTGAGATCATTTTCGTTCTAATCAGCAAATAATTTTACAATTTAGTTTCAAATCTTCTCTGTCTCTGTCTCTCTCTCTCTCTCT
>AZIM01003295.1:439-13842 GCA_000516915.1 Ophiophagus hannah | reverse complement strand
GTCCTGATCCTTTGATTGCTTGTTTACTATCATGGTTCCTTCCTGCCATGCCTTTTGGTTTGCTTTTCACAAGTTTTTTTATAGCTTGTCATCTATTTGATTTCTATGGGAAAGGATCTTAGCTAGTTTGTAGAGAGTTTTTCTCTGTATCCCATGCCTGTAATTTTCTCCTTCCTTTGTTGTGGAAAGTAAGTTGGCTCCAGCTATTTTTAATGGCCCTACTTGACAAAGGGTGGGGGCTGATGGAGCTGACCCTGCTTGTGTTTTTTTTTCCTTCCCCTTCTAATGTTTTCCTAGAAGAGAGGAGTATCATAACTTCCAACACTTGTTAGTACCAAAAACGGTTGGCATATGCAAAATGTTTCTACCATTATATTACTTTGGCTATGATAATAATTTATGCAAAATTTTAGTGGCTATTACTAGATATGCTTTCCAATCATTAAATATATTGAGTCTCCTGGTGATCACACAATAATATTGTTGAGTTTTTCCATCATATTTGAACCTAGTGCTATAATTGTAACATTTTTACAAATGGAGAATGTCCATATACAACAGTGAGTTGTGTTGCAAAACAGTTGTAGACATTGGAGAAGATAATTGATTTACTACACTTCTGGTTTCTTGTGCCCCTGCATAAATGAAAGGAAGCAGGTCTGCATACAGACATTCAGTTGCTTCTACTTCTTACGACCTGAGGGACATTGTTTTCCTATGATTGCTTGTAATTTGCTTTTGAGTTTTTGTAAACTCATGTCATCAATGCCAGCAACTAGCCTTGTTTTCTATCAGCTTATTTTCTAGGTGCCTCTGATATTTCCAAACATCTGGGTTTTCTCCAGTGTCTTTTGCTTTCACCTTATGTGGACAATTGATTAAGCTTTAGCTTAATTTCATTCCAGTTAACACTATTTTGTTTTGTTCTGGATCATCTTTCTTTGGCCCAAGGTACTTTTAACAATTTTCTCCCGCACCACAGTTTAGAAGCACATTTTTTTCTTCATCAATGCTTTTCAGTTTCAGCTTTCAGTTATAAGTTGCAAATGGGAAAACAATAAAAACATCAGGTTTGGATTCTACCTGTTAATATTTTGCCTACATTTATCATACTCTTTCTCCCCAGTCTTCATGTCTATATCTTTATGAATGTTCAGCCTAGGAAGAAAAGGGTTTTTTATTTCACTTTTTTGCTTTTTTGCATTGACTTAGCTTTGTTGACATAATGTTGATGGGAGGTCATTGTTTATTTTGAGCAGCAGAGTAGTTGCACTGTCTTTTTTTTACCCTAAATGATAGATTCCTTAAGTCTTTGTTACTTCCAGCATCATCAGCATATTTGAAGTTGTTGCTGTTTCTTTCAATTCCAATTTGCAGATAAAATCACAACTACAAACATCTTGGATCACTAAACTGACAAATTTTGTAAAAAACTGTGGCCTTCCTGTCTCTTATGTAACAGGAAAACCAGTTAAATAAAAGAATTGCTCAAAGAATCATGGCCATAGAAGCACAGAATGATATAGATACTCTTAGTAAGGCTAGAAACTTGAAATGGCTGAGTAAATATAAATGTACTTTTCAAACAGACATCTATCTAAAGTTATAATTGCCAAAACATCTTAGGGAGATATTTATGTGAGTGAGATTCGAACAGCTTGATACAGTGTTCAGATATGGAAGATTCAATTCTATACCATATAATGGACATATCTGCATTTGCAGAGTGCTGGAGATAGAAGACGTGGCTCATGTACAATTTGATTATTGTTTGTATAATAGGATGAGAGACAGGTACCTTGGTTCATATATTAAATGAATGATCCATTGGGAACCCCATATTAAAATAACATACCTTATGTGCAGCCAGAATCTGAAAACAACATTTAATACAGCAAAGTACTTCAGTAACATGGTTCAGCTGAGTTCAGCATATGTGGGACTGATTGGGGTAGATTGTAGGGGTGATACTGAAATACAATTTTATCTTATTTTACTTATCTATATATCAAATTTAATTTTAAATTATTTTTATAGAACTTTACTAATAATTTGTGTTTGGAACTCTGTACTTTGATATGGCCTATGGGCTAATCAATAAACTAAACTAAACTAAGTCCAATTTCTATTTATTCTAGTATAGGATTTTTAGTAATATATTCTACATAAAAGGTAAGAATAAGAAAGCAATATTTAATTTTGTTGCACTCTTTTCCCAATTTTGACCCATTTAGTTTCTCCATATTCCAACCTGGCTATTTCTACCTGGTCATCATACACATTCTTCAAAATACAGTGGAAGTGACCTGATAGTCCTTTATTTCTATAACTTATTTACACAGTTAAGCCCTAATAGAATAAATATAGGAAAATTAACATCATGCAATCATAGCAGGCAAGATAAAGTGTCAGCAGGCTCAGGAGTATATCATGCCAGAAACCAGGCTGCATAAATAAGTGAAGCCCCATCCGTGTGATGCAGGTAGCCTGCAAAACTATATCCCCTCTGGATCACAGAAAAACCTGTCTCCACTGAACTGGTCCCTGGTGCCCAAAAGGTTGGGGGCCCTGTCATAGCTGACAAATGTACCAACAATTTTTAAGAATAAATATAAGGGGATGACCTTAAAAGGGCAAGTATTGAGCATATGCAGTGAGCAAGCATGTGAAGATGCTGAGGCTTTGAGGCAAATAGAAAACAGAACTAGAAAACTAGTAGAATATTCTGAAAAAAATAGTCCACACTTATAAATTTCTTGCCTACACAACTTAAAAATTTGTTGTATATTTAATTTGCAAATTCTGTACAAACTTTTTTCCATTTTTCCCCATAATACTGCCATCAATGTGATAACTAGTATGATATAACAATTAAGCTGTGGGGAAGACCAGGGAGATACAGGTTCTATTCTACTCATAGCCATGGAAGCTGTTTCAATGACTTTGGCCAGGTCATTAGTCCAACTTACCACACAGGATTACTGGCATGGAAAAATACAAAAAGAAAAAGTGCTTGACTGAGATACAGGGTGTAATATGTTTAATATTTCAATCTTAACTCACAGCAAGTCATAAAAAGTCAAGGTAGGATAGCAGTCAATCACAATTAAAAACAACAAAATAAAACTTAAATAGCATAGTTAAATCAGTAATTATGTAAATAATTATATATTTATTTACACAAATATGCAAATTTATGAAAATGTAGTGTTCAGTTTTGCATTGGAACATCTCCTTTCTCCAGTGCTGGTCCCAATCAGTGTTGATACGGAGTGAGAGGTCCAGCCCACCACCATTTTGTGGAGTGTTGCAAGATTCAGTACTTTCTCCATTCCTCTTTTATGTCTACATCAGGGTTGTCAAACTTGATTTAATTGAGGGCCACAACAGGGTTGCATTTGACCTCAGGGGGCTGGGGTGAGCATGGCCAGCTTGACATCACTTGTGTCCAGGGCACCTGTACTAAGGCAGAACTTCCCTCACTTCCAGGGATAAGATGTTCCAAAGGATAGAAGCCATGGTAGAGAGGACTCTTCCAGATGCCATCTGCCAAAATTCCTTAACTGACATCCTTACCCCTGGAAGTGAGATTGCTGCTACCCTCCTGGTTTTTCATAAGAGCCTTAAAGTCTGGTTCTACCAGATGGCTTGGATTCCCAATGGAGAGTTTCTCATTGCAGATTTGGATAATTAAAAGCTAATCCAACCTCTCACCACCCCCCTCCATATATCTGGCTTTCCCCTTTTCCATCTAGTCTTAATGATTTTATTTCATCTGTTCTGTAATTTTGTAATCGATATTAATGTTTTTAATATTTACTATGCTGTAAGTCACCCAGGGTCATTTAAAAGGAGATGGGTAGCAAATACATTAAATAAATAAATAAATAAATAAATAAATAAATAAATAAATAAATAAATAGAAGTTATAGCGNATAAATAAATAAATAGAAGTTAATTACTTAAACTTGATAAAAAATTAAAGTTTATTAAAGTATATACCAATGAAACAAAATCTATTATTAAAAAATCTGTTTAGTTGCCATTGGAGGAATACTTTTCAGACTCTTCATCTAGTTTGATATTCAGTGACTTAGATTATATGAATTACTTATTGCCCCTTCAAAAATTTTCCATGAGCAGAATAATAGAGCAGTAAATAACATGGAAGGTTTTTGAAATTATGATAATATTTTAAATAAATAGCTGTCCCTAATAGTTGATAACATTATTGAAAATGAAGCCTAGTGAGTCCTTTTTTGAACATTTTAAGTAGTACATTCAAGTATAGTTTTGGAATATGCACATATCAAGGGCTAATGTTATTTTATGATTTTAGAAATGTAGAAATGTGTAAAACCCCTTCCTAAAAATTGGGGTCTTAGTTTTTCAAATTCTGAAAAAAAAATCTTATGAAAAGATTTGCTCATAAAAATCAGAAAATGAAGGGTGAACTTCTGTGTGGACACATGGCAGATGAGCACTTCTTTACAAAACAGAAGGGATAATGCAGAGGCAAAGACTAACAGCCAGGTGCTATACCCAAGCTAATGGAGCTTCTCTGAACAAGGAGACTGTTAGATATTGAATAGGATGACGTAGGGACCAATCATTGGTCCCGTAGTCAAAGCACGTGAAAAACAAGCACGCATCAGCGACTGAAGCTGTGGACAGCTCCCTTTAAAAGGAGCTGCCGCGGCGTGGCTGCTCATTGCTTTTTCTGGAGCCGAATAAAGAACTTAAAGTTGCCTTGAATGTCCTGCGTCTTCACTCTGCCCACTACACAACACTGGCAACAAGAATGGGATCCTTGAAGAACAAAGGATACCAAGATTGAACAAAGGCATACACGTGGCAATCGTCAGACTTGAACTCAAACGGCCAACTCAAAATGACTTCAGTTGTACCTTCGCTCCATTTAACCCAGCGGGAGAAGACTGGGATTCCTACATGGATCACTTCCACATGTTCTTGGAAGCGAACAACCTCCTGAGCCTCTTGGAGCAGAGGAAGAGGGCCTTCTTCCTCACACTTTGTGGACCTGCCATTTTCAAAATGGCAAAAGGCCTTTTCTCACCAGCTGAGCTGAAAACCATGAACTGGCTGGCACTGGAGAGATTAATGAGGGCACATTATGCCCCGCAAGCATCATCCTCATGAGGCGGCATGAATTCTACCAGCAAGTCTAGAAAGAGGGTGAGTCAATCAGCGAGTTTGTTGCCAACCTGCAAGAAATTGCAACCACGTGTGAATTCCTCAACATCAATGAGGCTATGAGGGACCATCTAGTGCTGGGGCTACAAGATCTCACACTACAAAGCTGGCTACTAGCAAAATCACCTTCCAGAAAGCCATGGAGGAAGCAACCACAACGGAGGCATCCCAACAGTCAGTAGCAGCAATGAAAAAAATGAACAAACCAAATCAAGCAAAGGAAGCCGCCGCTGTGCATTACAAGGACATGGAAACCAAATCTGAGGAAGAAGATGAGGAATGTGTGCACCAATTCTGCTCAGAATGGAAAGTAAGAAACCCAGACAAGAACAGAAAGGGTTTCTGGTGTGCCGGCTATGAAGGGAAACACCCCAGGGCAGAATGCAGGTTTCGGGACTCCATCTGCCAGCGATGCAAGCGGAAGGGACACATCACACGGGCCTGCAGGGCATCTAGCCAGTTTCCCACTGGCTAAGACAATCCAGCCCCCCACAGCATCCCAGAAATCCCCAGGAGGGTGGCTGGAAAGCACCGTTCAGAAGGAACCAACGAGGTGAGGGTGCAGCCACTGATAGAGAGGAAATGTACCAAACAATCATAGTGGGACATTCAAGTGCATGCAAAGCAAAGAAGATAACTGCAACCATAGGCATTGAAGGGAAACAATGCAAGATGGAAATCGACTCAGGATCCTACCTCTCCATGGTCTCCTGGGTGACTATCAAGAAATTGGTACTGGAAATCACAGTCAATGCACTCAAACTGCAGAAGCTGACCTTAAGAGACTATGAGGGAAACCGAATTCCAGTATTGGGGATCGGCTACTTCAACAAAACTTTTAAAAAATTCAAAGGAGAATTACCCCTAACCATAGTAGACTGGGACCGACCTAGCCTGCTGGGATTAGAATGGTTTGAACCCCTGGGACTAGCGGTGATGGGAGTCAACAGGATTGATGACAGCAGCTTTGAAGACACCCTCCTGAATGACTTCGCGTACATGTTCAATGGACAGCTTGGCAAGTATACGGGGACCCCTATCTCATTCAATGTAGACCCCAAGGTTGCCCCTGTCTGGATGAAGCCCAGGAGGGTTCCATTTGCTCTGCAGCCCAAAATAGATGAGCAATTAAATAAACTTATTGCTCAGGGGTTTTTGGAGCCAACTGATCATGCCAAGTGGGAAACCCCCATAGTCACCCCCATTAAGCCAGACGGGTCAGTCCAACTGTGCACTGATTATAAATGTACATTGAATAAAGTGTTACAGCAGATGGGTTGCTAGATGTAGTGGTGTCAGATAACAGTCCCCAGTTCACCACCAATCAATTCGAGATATTTCTGGCAATCCAAGGAATAAGGCATGCATTATCCGCACCTGGGCATCCATCAACTAATGGTCAGGCAGAACGGATGGTGTGCTTCACAAAAGAAACACTAGCTAGAATGGGCCCCGGGGACACCCAAGGTAAAATAGGCAAATTATTAAGCATGCAACACATAACACCAAGTGCCACCACTCACAGAAGTCCAGATGAACTATTAATGGGAAGGAAACTAAGGTCTCAGCTGGACAGACTACACCCCCAATATAACACAGAGGCAACAGTAGACTCCACCAGTAAGTGTAGGACATTGTATATGCTAGGAATTATAGTGGCAACCCCCTACTGGTGCCTGCAAAAATAATACAGATCACGGGCCCTCGATCATATAGAGACAGACGATGGCAGAGCATGAAAAAGACACATTATTCAGCTCCAAGGCCAAATAACCAGAAAGGAAAACATCACCTCAGAGATGGCCTCAGAGCAAGAAGGAGTATTGCTTTCCTTTCTGGTTATTTGGTGTTGGAGCTGATCAATGTGTCGTTTCCATGCTCTGCCATCGTCTGTCTCTATACGATATGATCGAGGGCCACCAAAGAACAACAGAGGAAGACCAGGCCCTAAGCAATAACAGAGCAAACAGACAACAATTAAGCTCAAACTTGAGCATAGGTCGTAATCACTTGATGAGTCCAGGAATCAGTAGATGGCCCACAGGCACAACCAGAGGGTGAGGTGGCGGCCAGTTGGAAAGAAATGGCCATGCCTCAAGGAGAGTTCAAGATTGTTCCAAGGGCTCCCACAGGAGAGACAGAGAGTCCAATCTTTCAGTCTGGGGCTGCTGAGTCGAATGAGCTGCACAGGTCAGGTCGCGCCCACAAGCAACCCGCCTACTTATGGGACTATCTTCCATGAACTGACACTGATTGGATAACACTATTCCAGAGGGGAGGGGTGTTAGATATTGAATAGGATGACGTAGGGACCAATCATTGGTCCCGTAGTCAAAGCAGGAAAAACAAGTGCGCATCAGTGGCTGAAGCCATGGACAGCTCCCTTTAAAATGAGCTGCTGCAGCGTGGCCGCTCATTGATTTTTCTAGAGCCGAATAAAGAACTTAAAGTTGCCTTGAGTGTCCTGCGTCTTCACTCCACCCACTACACAACAGAGAAACCATGAGATTGTCCACTTGTGCTGAAAAGATAGAAAGAAAGACTGTTGGGTCTATAGAACCCTGCTCAGAGCTACGGAAGAAGACACACAAAGCCTATTTAAGGACATTGAGTCTGCCCAATCTGCTTTCCTAATGACATATAATGTCAAAAAAATAAACTGTAAAGAGACCTTCAGAGCAGTGGAGTACCTAAAGACTTTTGATCCATAAAAGTTTAAATTAAAATGAAAAGAATAAGGATCTTAAAAGAATTAAATACAAAAAGGTAACTGGGATTTTGGAATAAGAAAGGTAAAACACAGACTAAAGGGACAGATAAATTTGGAATATTTACACACTTAAAGTATTTTGTGAATTAAATAAGCAGATAATGTTTAGAAGAATGTTTAAAGTTGTTAAAGAAGCTGATTTCTTGACTATATTAAATAAAGAGCCAAGTGGAAAAGAAGTTCTGAGACTACCACATACATATATATAGTGGTACCTCAGTACTTGTTAATTGGTTCTGGGAGGCACAACAAGTACTAAAAATGATTAACAAACAAACCATGTGATTAACACATCTTTCTTTGTTTCTGTTGGAAAGGGTAGCAAGTCACGAGGCAGCCTATACTGACAAGTTCTAGCTTGCACATGAAATACTAAACAAACTCTGAATACTGGGACAAAAATTTTGCTTCAAAATGAAGGTGATCACTTCATTGATTAATATTTTCCCCTTTTCTTTTAACTGCATTTTTTCCTGTGGCTTTTCCTCTTCCTTCTTTTAGATATTTATTTTTATTTTATTTTAATATCAATTATTATTTGTCTTTGTTCAGTTTCTGTAGGCAAAAAGGAAGCAGGCATACTCTTAGGTACACCGCAGATAGTTGTAAGAAACTTACATTGGAGAAAGTCCATATCAGGAGGAGAGAGGGTTGAAATTCCTCTATTATAAGCAGAAAGTGCAGGACTGACTTTTTCTTACTATAGTTATGAGTGGGGGTGAGGGGGGTTATTAGGCCCACTTGCATGCCAAAACTTTATTATTCTGTTAGAGATAAGTCAGTTTTTATTTGTGGGGCCCAGTAGTCATAATATAACTATATGAAGCCATAAAAAGAATGCCATGATAGGAGCAAAAGAAGACTTGCTTTATGACATGTTCTCTGTTGATGCCTTTTGTTGTTACTTTCATTAAATAAATTCATTGATACATCTTTAGAATTTAGGGCAATCAAAGTAAATTTCAGAGTCCCCTTTGATACACTATTTTCCTTATCTTTGGGAGTTTGTTTCTTTTTCTTCATAATAAATTCTGAAATCATCCGCAGGGAGTTACTTTGCTTCATCTCCTTGCCAGACTTCTAACCATATGGCACGCTGTTTCTGCATCAAATCAATTATTATATCATTGAAAAGGTCTTGATTTACAATTATCTTGTATTAAATCGCATTTTAAATATTCACTATATATTAATAGAAACTCAGAACATTTGGAGAACATGAGTCAGCAATAGGCAATTTGTTGGGAAAATTTAGAAGGATAATGTTTTATTGTAGAATTGCAATTATCTCTCTAAACCTGATCATGTAATTCTTTTTTGGCTCAAAAGTTCTAATTCAATTAAACAATTATATGTTCAACTCCTGTTAATTTTAAATTCAATATTATAGAGAGGTGATCGTACAATTCCTTGAAATGAGCTCAATATTTCAAAAATTTCTATTTAGAAAAGGAGATACATTATCAATTCTACTTAGCCCAAATATATGATTGCCAGGGAAATTTCAAGGATAACAGCAATTCAGAATATGATAATTTCTTTTATAAAATAAATCCAACAATTTTTATTTTGCTGGATTCAAAGTAAAGTACTTCAGTTAAAATGATTAAAAAGAAAAGGAAGGTTCACCAACATTCAAATATTTTGCTGTTTTATTATCAGCTTTTCTTGCACTGAAGTCTTCTACCAATGTGATATCAGATGGAAATTTACCTTCCAATGTTGAATTTGTATCAGAACCCAGGTATTCTGAGTTACTATTAATATACTGTATAGTAGGGTATTTAAATTGCATACTGATCCTGGACTTAAGGATTGTTATTACCAGTGGCAGAAAAATATTTACCATTATTATGATTATGAATATCACTACCAATGTAGAGGAACACAATCAAGATTCATCTGACCTACCTCCAGATTGTACTTCCTGTTTATGATAATAATTGAACCTCCAAAAAAGAGAAGAATTTGATTTCCCTGCTGGAACAAACGTGACCCAAATTCTGCCAAATTAATTATGTCAGAATGACTTTCTAGAATCATATATTTCACAACAGTATATAACATACAATTTTAAATTTTTTGAAGCATCTTTATCAATAATTGAAGCATTCTACTCTAGTATTCCAAACCAGTCTTGATATAAATTGAAATAAATAACTATCAAACCACCTGAAAGTACAAGGCATAATTGTCATCTATTTCCAAAGGACTACATAATCATGATAGAACCAGATATTAACATGGTATTTATTAACTGAACTAGTGATATCAAATCCCTAGTGGATTTATCTCTTCTTGTTCCCGCAATAATTTCATGCTTATATTGGATTGCATCAGGGATTATTCATCCAAGTTGTTTAGTCTGACCACATTGCTTTGTTTAATCTCCTAATCCCAAAATTACACTGTGATTAGATCACAAAATTACACTGTGATTAGATCTCAAGACCTGATTGTGAGAACACTTGGCCTGACTGAATATCAAGTGACATACATTTTGCTCCCCTTAAGGGATTAAATCCATATTAGCTATTTTCATAATAAAGATTTATCTCCACCATAATTTGAATCTGCTTCCCAACTGGGGCTGTGGCATCTGCATCATCTTTTTCTAGAAGATGATTGTTGTCCTTCTGATTTTATTGCCCAATATTGCTAGGTTTACTTTTCACAATTACCTGCTCCTTCCAAGTGGAGAGATCTGCTGGACATATCATTGGATGAGAAAAGTGAAGATGTGGAGCCAGAGGCATCTGATGACAACAGTGATTCAGCAGCGTTAGAGCTAATAACTGCTCCAGCTGAGACAGATCCATTAAACCCTCAGGACTCCTTGTCTGCATCATTAACAGCTTCTCAGGCTCCTCATCCAGCCAGTCCTGAGCAGAGCTATTTGATAATCATCCAACAGCAGAGGGCTGAACTCTGCAGGTCTGAGCGTTGTGCCAAGAAGGAGGCCAGTAGGAGATCCGATTCTGATGTATTACATAGCTCAGTTGTGCACTGAGTGAACGGAGGTTCAGCATGGCTGATTTATTGGTTTCACTCAGTGGGACAAAATTCTGAGGTCAGCTTTTCAAGCCTCAGTTTTGTTGCAAGCTTAGCTTGCTATGCAATGCTTAGAACTCTGGAACCCATCATGATTTCTTCCTTTCTTGTGGATTTGTTGCTTGATTATAGGATTTCTGATCTTGATCCTTGCAAAATCTGTTGATAATAAAATGATTTTTCCCCAGAAGATTTTTCAGTCTGACTTTGTATATAACTGGATTGTGGTAGGCATCCAGTTATTATTTTGTCTTGGTAGCTTACAGGGCAGGCAGAGAAAAGTTTCTGCTGATTAGATGCCAATTCAAGAAATGTTGAGTTAGAAGAAGCTTGGATTGCGATTGGTAATTATTTATTAATTTACTAATTCTTCTCTTAGTCAAAATAATTTAGCTAAGGTATGATTCTGTTCCCTAGCATATGTTTCAGTGAAAGTATTTATTAGACTTTTTTTCAGATATAAAACTCCTATCAGTGATTAAATTGGGCAAATTTTACCCATGAAATTAAAAAAATATTATTAAAACAACTCCTAAGCTGTCTTAAATGTTAATTTGATAGACCATTTATGCTTATACAACAAAAGTTATCAAAGTTTTTGGTATAATGCCATTATAATGCAAATATTCCACTTTTCAAAATAGTTTATTTGGAAAGTAAAATTCAAAGAAGCTGCACAAAATATTATTTTGATCCATCTGTAAGAATTAACCTCTGGAGTTTGGAAATTAGCCTTCCACAAGTTTGCCTTCCACAAGTTGTCATTACCAGATTATATTCCCTGATATTTTTCAAGAAAGTTCACACTATGATTTACAAGTAATTGTATTTAGATACAGTATGTCCTTCAATGATTGGATATGGATATGGTGCTGCTGGCTTTATATGCTTCCTTTTTTGATTACTGATTGCTGTGGTCATCTTAGGCAACATGTTGATTGTTGCACATATCTTTTTATGTTCAGAAGCTTTAAAAGGTTGTTATAATTCACTTCGGTAGTATAATAAAGGGTACTGATGGTTTCCTGTTCTTGCTTTTCTGTATTTGATTTTCCATCTTTGCCCTCTTTTCTTGTTTCTTCATGGACAAGTTTCTTTTTTCTGCTTAGTAATATGCAGAATTAGGATATATAGCTGGTATAGGACAGTTTGTCATCGCCACGTCCCTTTGTTTTCATTAGTCCTATCTCACAAATTTAGTAACTGAGGTCAGGAAATAATTAGAATGACAGAAATGTTTTTCCCTTTCAGCTGACTAGGTTATAGTATAATTATTAAAAGCCTAATGATGCTCATTCAAAATTTCCATGATCTTGTACATAAAAAAAATCCAGTGATTTCCTTAGGTCATGCTGATGGTAAGATCAAGGTCATATGTTTAAAGGGACTCTTGAAATATGTTTCATATTACACATTAATTATATTTGATGTTCGCTTTTATGTATGACAGTTATGTTTGTGCTATTGATACTACTATTATTTGGAGATTTCCATTTGTATGCAGTTTCTGTTCACCAGATTTAACTATTTCTTAGCAAAAGCAATATTAGCTGCCATATTAGAAGTATTTTTATTTGTAATGTAGGACCAGTAATAGGGGCTTAATTTATTCAGCATATAATTTTCTGCACCCTTTTATTTCCTGTCAATGATCTGCTGCAAATGTTCTTTGAAGTTTAACTTCTGGAGAAGAAAATCAATCATTAATTGTTTTGGGTTGTTTTTTTTCTAGATTTAATATGTACATCAATGTCTTCAGTTAAATGCATAGCCCAACTCCACCGAGAACCAGTGGTTAAATGCTTTTTCTAGATATTTAGTTAGGCTCTTAAAACAATTCAGCAAACCCCTCTACAGAGAGATAAATCTGATAGTTTGTGAGCTCTGTCTTAAATTATACTTTTTAATATGTATTATTTCTGGCTAGTAAACCAACACAATTTAATCGGCAGAACTTCACAGCCTTCTGTCTGTTTGTAGTTTCCAAATGAGAGCATAAAAGTCCTAATGTGAAAACAACAGCTGTGGCCTTCAGCTAAGTTGATAGAGTAATGGAGCAATGTTTATCTGTTTATTTCAACGCTTCCCTCTTAGCAACCCAAGACAAAAGTTTCATAGTTAATTACAACTATAGCTATATCCACACCCAAATTGGATGTCTCAGGTACACATCTAATTATTACATGATGCCTACCAAAATCTTTTGTTGTTGTTAGTTGCGAAGTCGTGTCTGACCCATCATGACCAGAAGTGGTATTCAGCAGGTTCTGACCAGTTCTGAAGAACCAGTAGTGGAAATTTTGAGTAGTTCAGAGACCTAGTAGTGGAAATTTTGAGTAATTTGGAGAACCGACAAATACCACCTCTG
>AZIM01003294.1:118043-131662 GCA_000516915.1 Ophiophagus hannah | reverse complement strand
CTTCCCCTGCCATGCCCACCAAGCAACGCCCACAGAACCAGTAGTAAAAAATTTTGAATCCCACCACTGGGGTGAATATTAGGAGAACTGATTTTCACAACTTGATTTGAGTGGGCCCAATGTTCAGTTAGGGCATTCTAATTTAATAGACTGGTTTGATGGGAGAATTAATTGGTAACTAGATTTTTTATTATTATTTACTTCTTTCTACAATGGGTTCTGCAGAGGTTAACTGTTCTGACATCTAAGAAATACCATTGCTGTCATGTCTGAGAGCAAAGTGCTATTAAAACTTTATTTTATTCCTTATTTCTCCTATCACAGGACTTCAGTATTTTAATCCAAGACTTTCACTGGACTCAAATTGTAACTTGCTTTACAGAAATATCAGTAATGGCAGTTGTAGTTGTCCTAGTAACAGTAACATATAAAATAAATATACCAATTTTTTTCTAAATGATTCAGTAATTGTAATAATAATCTATTATGTCAGGCAGAGAGGGAAATGAGAGATTGGGGGGGTTTCCCCTTTAAAAATTGCAATTCCCCTATTGTACTATTTTATTATACCATGTCAAGTAATTTAGGTCTAACTCTGTCATTTAGGTTTGCAATTCCCCCCCTTTAAGTAATTTTAATAAGTACAATTTAAAGCATTGCAGATGATTGCACCTGCTACTGAAAATCAGTCTAGAAATACATATATTTATCCTCCAACTCATCCTCAAACTACCTCAACCACTGGATTCCCAAGTGTGATTTTATGTGGCTGAATACCAACCTTGAATACCACTGGGTGATCGTGAGTAGGAAAATAGATGGTCAAAAAGTCACACACCATTTCTTTCCAATCCATTCTTATCACAAAACCAAAATCCCCCTTCACTCTTTTCTTAAATGAAAAAAGCTGTTTTGTGCCTGATAAAATGTCACACCAGTATGTGGCACCTCTCTTTGGCAAAGACAGAAATTGCACCGAAGGAACAATGGAATTCATAATTTACTGTATGTATGTATGCTTAAAGATACAACACATTAAGCCTCTTTGGAAACAATATCATTCAGTAATCAATATGGATGCCAGCAGCCAACAATGCTCAGCCTTCTCACATGCTTATGTTATGGACATAAATATCTAGTTGAAGAGAGGTCAGAAGAGCAAAGATTCAGGTTGCTAGTAAAAATCTTCCATTTCATCTAAAAAACCTTGCTTCAAACAGAGTAATATCAAAATGAGAAAAGAAGCATAGCATAGCAATTTAGTGTTCCAAATTATAGTATTTAGGGCTTTAAACTGGACATTTCTCCAGGAATTCAAAGGAACAGTTTGTACAGTCCACATTTGCCAAAAAAAGCAGCTTTTGCCACTTTTAATTTAAGCTCTTGAAATGCCACAATGCTTTGCAATTATAGGATATGCCACACGAACATGGTCTCCACATCACCTGAGGTTCTGAATGCCAGAGGCTAAACTGGTATTCATATTTACATATGCAATAACTAAAGTGGTGAGAAATGTTGGTTACAATAATAGAATTTCAACTATAGAGTCCTTTTGCCATTCAACAGTAGTTCCAGAGAATTCAGTTCACTCAAATCTCCCCATAACTGAAGTGAGGTATAATTACACATCTCTGTCAGAATGGAGGATATGTGACCAGTATTTCAGAAGACATAGGTCAGTGTTTCTCAACCTTGGCTGCTTGAACATCTGTAGACTTCAAATCCCATAATTCCCTAGCCATCATCAATGAACATCTTCAAGTTGCCAAGCTTGAGAAATACTAATATTGATTCCAGAATTATTGTCCTAAACTCTCTGTAGTGAACCAGAACTATATTAGCAACAAACTATAAATGATGGTTACCTCCATCATTGCAGTTATCACTTTCACTTGGTTTTTTTTGATATTGTTGTTTACTGATATCTAAAAGATATTTTTTTGTTGCATCCATTAGGCTGAAAGGGAAATTATTAATGCTAAGAGACAGCAGGTAACCAGACACTCCACCCAGCTGCCACCACCTGGTTGTAATCTATTGAAAACAAAAATTGAGCTTGGTTCTTTACAATCCTACTTTAATACTTAAACCATGAACAGGTTTAAGGAGGAAAGAAGCTGCAGATAAGCTGCTCTTAGATTTAGTTGTTTATCCACCTAGGGGATTGTGGCAACACAGATATGGAAGGTATATTTTGAGGATTAGTAATTCTGGAGCACTAAGGGATTTGGTATCTAGAGCAGTTTTTCTGAAGCTCCGCAACTTTAAGATGGATGAAGTGTTTTTTCCAGTAGGACCAGTCTATCAGGGCAACCTGGTCTACCCAATTATGGGATGCAGCATACTGTTTCTGTTTGTTTGTCGGTAAAACATAAATTTAACACAAAATAGTTTGTTGCGAAAGCGACTGCCTGTGAAGGCTCCTGGATTGGGGCTGAAAGACGAAAATGGAAGCAATATGCTCCATCCCATAATTGGGTAGACCAGACTGCCCTGATAGACCAGTCCCACCAGAAAAAACACTTGCTCTCTCCTCTGGTATGGCCAACAAAGCGAGAGGAGCCTGTGGCTTAGAGGTTAATATATCTACCTAATATGTAAGTAGTCTGGGTTTGAATCTCAGAAGGATACAGCTAGCTGATGAGAGCTAAATAACTTGAAATAGATCTATACTAGTCTCCCTTTATTTCTTTGTCAGTAAAACATAAATTTAAGATGGGTGGCTTTCGGTTCCCAGAATTCTGCTTGAGGAATTGTGGGAATTGAAGTCCATACCTCTTAAAGTTGCTGAGGTTGAGAAACACTGCTTTAGAGTATCCTACTGTTATACAGGCTTGAATGCCATATATTGCTCCAGACTGATTCCAGGTGACCCAGATTTTCAGAGATAATTCAGCCCAAACCAAAATTACCTAGGAAGATTTTAACTCCTTCAGCAAAACCATTGGAGAGTTAATCTCAGAAAGGGCATCCTAATTTGCTCAAATGTCCTAATCTTCTCCTTGAAATATAGCAATCTGTACAGATATAGATATATCAAATATAGCAATTAGATGGCAAAAATCTAATCTTCTGGTGTTTTATCTTCAGATAAACAGCAGGATGTTGTTAATTACTGAACTGTCAACAAAAGCGTGGAGCAGCAAAGAAGTCATATATAAAATAGCATCTAAACAAGGAATTTGGCCAATTAATGATGCTATGAAAGTCTTGTCTTAATATTTGGAAGCTGTGGAGCAGGGGTCACCAACCTTTTGAACCTCAGGGACCACCAAACTCATAATTTTAAATCCTGCAGACCACTAAAATGAATTTTGACTGACAGTGGCCTGCTGACATTGGTGGGAAAGTCAGTCCCATATTCCAGAGCTGCAGTACTCACAAGACTGGCCCTTTGGTCATCCCAGAGCAGCTCTTCCAGTCCATGGCAGGCCGATGCACCCAAGTGGAGGAGGAGCTGCTCCCACCAACATCAGCAAGCCCCCCTGGGATGGATTTCCCTCTACCACCATTGGTCTTACCTTCCAGTTCCAGCTCTACTCAAGGTAAAGTTTGCACTCGGCTGAAGGGTGGGGGCCAGCGGGTGGGCAGGCCATGTGGGTGGCGCAACCTTGTGTTCCCTCACAGCCTGGATTAATTGCTTTTGGGGGGGCATTACTCTGTGGACCACCAAAATTTTCTTGCGGANNNCCAGTGGTCCCTGGCCCACTGGTTGGGGATTACTGCTGTGGAGGACTGGATTAAAAATAACAGGCTTCAGATGAACATCAGCAAAACTGAGTGTCCTTGGGTTTTGTGGCTTCCAGATTTTGGAATTTACCGTCTTTGCTTCTGGATAGGGTTGAACTGTCCCAAATAGACCTTGTGCACAATCTGGGGTCTTTTTGGACTCACAACTCCTGCTCAAAGACCAGGGGACAATCATGGCCTAGAATGCTTTTGCATAAGTTGTGTGCCAGTTGCATTTCTCCTGAACTGGGAAGCTCTACATTACCCAGAGTTACATCTGTGAGATGAATAATTATATATTATGAATAATAATCTCATGGATTATTGGTATTTATGTTTAATACTATATTTGGTAAATGAACAGATAGTGACCATATGTAATATTTTAGTAGAAAAGAATGCCAGTTGAAATGTGTATCCATGAGATGAAGGCATTTATATAATATGATAACCAGGTGGAAATAATTTAAAGTGGAAATGAAGGAAACATTTTGAAAAATTAAAATGAACTATAAACTAATTCAAACTACACATCTATAAGATATAAAAATCTACTAAACTCCATGCTTTTATTAAAATATAGAATAAAATATTCATGAATACAGTTTAAAATGCCAGCATACATTTTTATTGCAATATTATGCAATTATATTTGACTCTAAATGGTTGGTGAGGTATTAAAAATCTCTAGCTTTGCAGCAATAGAATATGTGGTGAGCCATAAAACCATGTTAAACATCTGATCTAAATTGTGTTTGACTAGTATACTTTGGAAACTGTCAACTATTATTCACACATTAGTGGTGGTTTGAATGGTATTAGGCTTGACTCATAAGTATGCAGTAATGACATTTTAGATTTTCCCTGGCTGTGGGAAGGGATTCCTGCAGCTCAACCTGCATTGTAAGTTCAATGGGCTTGCTTCCAAATAAGGATTCACACCTTTGTGCAATCATAATACAAATATGGGCATTTTTATTTACAAGATTAAAATTATACAGGAATTTATAAGCCACTTTTTAAGATCAAACCTTAAGAAAACAAAATACAAAAAGGAATCATATTGTATGATGATTTTATAAGATACAGGACATGGATGCAAAAGAGATGTGTTTCAGATCACAACAGACAACAAATATTTATCTGCGTATATTCAATCAGTCTTAAGGTCACTCACAAATCAGTGATGCTGAATGTTTACAAAGGGTTACATTAGAGTCAAAAAGAAAAAAGAAACAATTCTGAGAGAGGAACAATAATTCTGCTCTATTGCTGGCAGTTAGTGGGAGCCCACATCATTCTAGCTCAGAGACTGTTGAATGCTTTCCTGGGGGCACATAGGGTGAGGGTCATACAAATCTTAGAGGGTTCTATAGCAATAGCACTTATATACCACTTCATGCTTTTCAGTCTTCTCTGAGTGGTTTACAGAGTCAGCATATNNNCCCCAACAATCTGGGTCCTCTTTTTACTGAACTCAGGAGGATGGAAGGCTGAGTCAACCTTGAATTGCTGAAACTCAAACTGCTGAACTGCTAGCAGTTGGCAGTCAAGCAGAATTAGCCTGCAATACTGCACCACCACCATAGCTCTTGAACACTAGTCCATTGGGCAGATGCAGCAACAGAGAAGGCACATCATCTTATTCCCACAAAGTAGCATTGTTTAAGTGCTGGGATCTGGAGTATACCAACCCCCTTGAATATTTTTGGCTGACCAGAAACAATTGAGGAGCAGTCTCAAATCCAACAGTGGAATTTTGGGACCATGGCTGAACAATGTTTTTGAGAGGACCATGATTTCTGATACTGATCTTAGATATTAAACATGATCACAAGAGTAAAAGAGATTGTTAAACTATTCTAGGATCGAATTATTTAAGATGTTAAAGTTTACCAGTAGAACTTTGCTAGAAATGCATAGAGGCAGTTCAATTAACCTAAAAGAATGTAATGCTTCGTGTTTAGAATTTTTGAACCTAGTGATAATCAAGATGACCAAATTTTGCACTATCTGAAGTTTTTGCAAGGTAGCAAGAAGCAAAAGGTATATTGCTCGAATCCAATTTTTAAAAGCTTCTAATGAGCTTAGAAGCTTGAAATCATAGAACACATTACTAATATAGATGGTGTTGACTTTAAGAACATTCTTGAGCTGCATACCTGCTCCATTAGGACCAGGAGGTCATCAAACCAAGATACCTCCCAACCTACAATTTTATCTAGGTAAGTTGCATCTTTTCCCTCCTCAGGCATCTCTGTAGCATATATTGTATATTCAAAAATGTTTTACTTACATTACTACAGTTCAGATATAGAAAAGAGTCACAGCTTATCAGAAAAACTTCAAAGATCTGAGAATCTACCTATAGAATTTTCAGAGAATAATTGTAAGATGAACACTTCAATTTTATACAAAGTTCTCATAATGTGGTCTGTTACGATCATTCTGACTACAAGGAAATTCAAAATCCATTCAAAGAACTGCACTTCAAGGTGAAACATATCATTGATAAGAATGGAGGTGGTACACCACTCATGAAGAGACTTGGAATGTTTCCCATTAGTCCTCTGGGGGAAGACTCTAATGCTGGAAAAAACTGAAGGAAGGAGAAGAAGAGGACCACAGTGACATAGATTCAGTTATAGAAGCGATGAGTACACAACTGAAATACCTAAAAGGCCAGGTTAGGAATAGATTGTCATGGGAAAAATCTACCTATATGGTCTCAAACTATCAACAACAATTGGATGATACATAATCAATGAATCCATGAATCCCATTAGTCCTTTCACATTTTGAACTCCAATGTGTTCAGACTGAATGCCTAAACAGAGCTCTTGTTTGAGCCTATCTGAGGTCAAAACCTATACAGCTCCTTGCTGTCACTAGTCCAAAGCATAGGATGTATGTTAAGATATTCATCCTATAGCTATCAACTTCTACATTCCTTCCTACAGATGTGGCAGGTCATAGCTTCCTGTGTACATCCAAGTTCACTGAGCCCTAGTAATAACAGGTGGGTACTCATTTATGAAATAGATGCATATATGCCATTCACTTAAGAAGCATTTCATAATGCATGAACCAAGCATATCATTTTTTCACCTATCCTATAATTACATGTTTATAATGTTTTTTAAAAAGATTGTAATGAAAGAATTCTAATCAGAAAATTCTAATTAGATGAAAATCACTCTTATTCTGCAGTTTTATGATCTAAATTATTACTAGTGTGTGTCATTATAAAGATTTAAAATAACCTCTCCTCTATTATAAAAGAGTTCTGAAGAATTCACATTTGTTAGAAGCAGCAAAGAATCATTATTATCAGTGTAAACTGACACTAGGATTATTTTAGAAAGGTGCTGTAGTGAAGTTCCTATTGTTTTGTGACAACCGTGATTAGACTTCTATTTCACCCTATATATAGGAGATTCTCAGATGATTTGAAGAGGTTATAAAAGAAATATCTCTTTTCAAACTTTGCAACCTTCTGACTTCTTCTATGTTTTTGACATCAATCTTGTGTATCACTTGGAGAATGTCTTCATAGAAATGGCAAAGCCTATATGGCTATAAACTCTCGTAGGCTGGTTCATTTCTTCTTGCATACATTGTACTTAAATATGGAACAAGGCAGTATTGATTCCTATATATGTTGCAAAATAATATTGCAAAACTTTATCACACTTGGTTTCTTCCCCGGCAGCATTACAATTTGATTTTCTATTGCTTAGCAAACCTCCCAAACAAATGGGCCAAAGATACATTTCTTTATATATTGGCAAGACAGGCTTTGTTCTCTCAATACGGTTTAGTATAGAGATGTAAATATACATGTTCCTGAAGGTTCAGTACTCATATAGTTCATATATCTTTAAACTACTCCTTGGTAAAGAGTAGTTTCTTGGATAACAGATAGGTAGCCAAGTAAATTGCTATATTTTTGAACAAGCAAGCAAGGAAGGCTCAACAGATCCCACTCAAAAGGATGTCTTATAAAATCAGAGCTAATTCTATACTATTCTGTGCAGCTGCTCAACTCAAAATTTCTTCTAGAATGAATGCAATTTACTTCACTGTAGTTAGAAATGTATGAAGAACAGCAGGCAGGGGGCAACTTCCCTGGGTCTTGATTATCTGCTTTAAGAATGCATTTATTTATGTATAACAGTTAATATATCTTCTACAGGTAATAAGCATATCCCCAAAAGTAAGGCTTGTCTAAGAATACATAGACTGAAAACAAGTTCATGAGGGCAAAGATCAGGTAGTCACATCAAAACAGAGGCTGAATTTAAAATCCATCCTCCAAAATATTAAAAGCAATGCAGTCTCCGAGATGGGTGATCAATAGCCTATCAACAACAAGTGGTTTAGCAATTTTTTATGTGCCTTTCACAACCTCTATAATCACATCATGACATTTGATGGAAAATCAGCACTAAAATTAGTCAGAATTTTGTTCTAGCTTCTGGCAATAAACAACATAAACAGAGCAAAAAGGTGCTTTATCCTACATAAAAGCAAAGCATGCACTTTAAACTCCATCCCACTCTCACCAGTATGGTGTTATTGTGCCATTAGTCCTCTCAGCATGTCTCTTTGTGACAAAAAAAAGATAATAAGATGTCTCTGGAATTCAAAAGTTTATAAAAATCTTTAAATGCCTGAAAAAAATAAATAAAAGTACTTGCATAACATAGTGTCATAAGACCTAAGAGCCTTTGAAAGAAAGTAATTCTGCAAATAGGTTGGGGAAAATTTCCCACCAAAAAAGACCTCAGCCCCAGAATGCTTTTCTGATCTATAGCCCAGAAATGTGTAATAAAAATATTGGCATGGTTGTTGCTCTTATACAACTTCACAGCATCAATCTTCTGAATACAGTTCCCACAAAATGCTGGCCCTGTTGCTTAATCAGATAGTTGTACAACGTTTCCGGATATCTGGCCTACTAATGTAGTCCAGGAGGAAGCAGGCAAAGAATAAAAGAAGAAAATCAAGGGAAAGTAAGATAGAAAGGTACAGAAAGGGAAAGTGGGGGAAAGGGACATAAGTAAACAAGGCATGAAACATCTAGGCCAGAAACTCAAGGAAGTAAAAGAGGATCTGGGAAACCTGACTGAGATATTGAAGAACAACCATGTTAATCTATCTGTTAACAAATACATAAATCTATCTACACCTCTTATAGAAGAATGACAAATCACTTCTAAAATCTTGCCAAGAAACTGCAAGGATGTATCCAGGCACTTGCCAAGGTCAACATACACACAAACACTTTCCATACACCTGCCTACTACTTCCAGTGCAAAAAGAGTGTCTCTTGTTCAGGAATAATCTTGTTTTTCCATGGAATCCAGCAACTAAGTCAACATTCAACCTTCCTTTATTTTGGTCAGCCTCTTTCTTAAATCCAGGTTGCAATGCTGTATGCCTGCCTCAGCTTTTCCTTGAAATAATGAAAACAATGAAGATGTACAGTTTATTTTAAACCTATAGGACTTTCTAGGTTTGCAAAAATGATGGGAGGTGGGGGATGTTCCCTTCTGTGGAGGAACCAAAACATGGTGCAAGAATTTATTATTTTCTTCCACTTCCCTGAAACAGCACCAGAACTAACCATTTGAAAATGTTCTCTAAAAATAACAGCTGCTATTTTTGATGATATGTGGCCATGTTCTCTATGAGCAGAATTAAATATGCAAGGGACTTCTTTGACAGAGTTCACAGAAATATGGTATTTGCAATCATCATATGCTAGGCAAGAAAGAAAACAGCACATTACAGCAAAATACTGCATTCTGCCATAGGTATGTGTCTATGATAAATCTAATGGGTGCACATTTTCAAATGTACCAAACAAGTTACTACTGTTTTTGACTTTTATGACTACTCTTCTTATGCACAGTAGCTTGCTTAATAGGTCTGTTTCTTTTGGGTATTTATTATTTTGTGTTTCTTACAACATTTGTCTTCCATTCCTGCCTCCCTCCATTCTTGCTCTCTCTTGCAAGCAAAATACAGGACTGTATGTGGCTTCTTCCTGTCCTTCCAGTTTAAACCTTCTGGGACAGCAGGGAGACAACTAGGTCATGCTCCCTGAACACATTTAAATGTGAATTGATAGGGAAACTAGGCCAGGCTGTTCCAAGAAACCTCAGCAAAGACCACACAACGGCTCAAGAGTGAAATGCTTACTATGAATAATAAACTTCAGCAAAGTAGTGCCCTGAAGGCAACCTTCATTTCTAAGCCACATTTCTAAAAATACATTGACAAATGAGAGAATTCAGAGGAGGAAGAGGGCAAGCACTGGTCTATAATGACTAGGTTATGAAGACAGAACTGTAGTAGATGTATAACCAGGCTATCTGACACTAAAGGAACCTTTTGTTAAATAAATGCCTACATATTCTCACCACTGTAATCTTCCAGGAAGCCATTTCACATGACCCTTCCATGCATTATTCCTAATTTAAAAGAGACACTCTTTATCAGGACTATTTCTATTACTGGATGCTGCTGTAAAAACATTCAGCAGCTGGATTTAACAAGGACTCTAGACCAGGTTCAACAGAAATTGCATAGTTTGTTTTGTTTGTTCTTTTGCTAAGCTCAGATTTTACTATGTATGACTCAGGTCATAATTCATCCATCATTCATCTGATTTGTTTGGGGTACAGTATGTTAAGGCTTTTGGTTTGCTAATTCAGATCAAAGGTTTATAATATTACAGTATGTGAACCTAACATTGTTTTGGTCTTCTTGTCCCTTTTCTTTATTACTTTTTCTTTATGAAATGTATAGGAGACCCCAATATGTTACAACTCTGAAGAACTTATAAAAATACTGTAAAATGCAGAAATCATGGCAGTCTGGGGGAGGAGGGGGGAATCCAATCATTTAAAACCAGAAAGCTATACAAGGAGACCATGTACCCGTACTAACCCAGAACTTGGGGATACAGTTGGGTTTTAATGGAACATTTAAACGAGGCCAGGGTGCAAGATCTACAAATCTCAGAGGAAATGGTGTTCCAGAGGACAGGTGTCATGACAGAAAAGATGAGTTTTCTGGGCCTCACCAGGTGGCATTATTTAATTAATGGGACCCAGACCATGTTGACACAATCACAACAGCAGGATGGGGAGGGGGGACAGGGGAAGCTTAGCTTCCTACTTATTTAATTCTCCCTTCCTCATTCTTCTTGGTCAGGAAGAAGTACAGTCTCAGATAGAGGTTGTCTGGATGGCTCCATTGTTAAGGTAGGCATTTTTTCAGTTACGGTTGTATTTGGGTTTTTAGGATATTTATTGCTATGGTTTTTTATATTTGTATTTGCTGTTTTCATGTTTTTTCCCTTTTATCTATTATTGCATGCTTCCTAGAGTTGCCTTCAGTGAGATTGGCAACTATATAAAGTTTATTAGTTAGTTAATAGACTCTTCATTCTAATATAATAGACACTTCTAGAAATGAATTGAATTAGTTTTTCAGTTAGTTGCTTGATTCCAAGTTACACTTTGCCCATCCTATAAGTATCAACAGCTCAGACTGGGACAGAACAGTCTAAAAGTCTATATCACATAATATAATTTAGAAAATGAAGAGACCTGGATAAGGTGCGCAATACATAATAGCACATTACATTACAAAACAGATGTCTTTATTCAGGTAAATTGGCAATGCATGGGGTTTTAAATCACCCAGAGTCTGGAACATGAGACTAGTTTATTGAAATATGCTTGTGTCTGATTCTGGAAAGAAATTGCAATTTGAGTTATACATGTATATCATTTAATACAAGGAATGTGAAAATAACTTTTTTTAATAAAGTGGTACTATGTTATAATATGCCAACTAGACTTCTAGAAAGTATATGAATTACATCATTTGGCTTTTCATAGGAGAGAGGAAATAAGCCAAAACAATAGAATTTAAATTAAAACCATAGTTGTCTTTGGACAGCATTCCAGAAGATTGGAGGATGTTGGGAAAGGATAGGACTTTTAGGAACTTTTAGATAGGCATTTTTCTGTAGTAGAAGACACCATATAATATGTAATCAATATAACCTAAGTTTCATTCTCTTTTTTTTCCAAAATATGCTTCCTGATATGTTTCAGACTTCTCCAGTCTATGACCGAAGAGGTCAAAATAAGATCATCTCACCTGATTAATATCATGACCAAGCCAGGATATTTCTCATACACACTCATAAATCTTTGGCTGCTAGATTCTTGGAGCAGTTGAAGAGAACATACTATTATTCCATTATTTCACTCTATTCATGTGCATTTGGTATCAGAAAAATGTAATGAAGGGATACTGAATTAGATTGATACTCAATCCAAAAAAGTTGTCCTTAACCAACAACAATAACTGCTCCTGATTTACAGGATCCAGTTGAGATTTGAAGCAGCATGTTTTCCTATTTAGGAAAGATGAGTATTTCCATTGCTTAATAGAGTTTTCATTACAGCTGAAGTTAAACACTGAAATGTGATATGCAACTATGAATCCTATAACTCTATTTGCAGAACTTACTATGGCAAAACTATTTTTCCATCTGTGTACACGTCTTTGTATATGGAGAAAGAAAGCAACAGACATGTTTGGATGCTCAATGATTGTGTAAAAGTATATGTGTGTGCAGGTGTCTGTACTCTTAGAATACCATGCAGTAATTATTTCAGTATCACTGTTCTAATGTTCAGGATTTGGATGAAATAAAAAGCTACCATATTTACTGTAATTTCATCTTTTCTCTTCTGCAGGCAAGCATATAAAAATAGACCTACCCCTCATTCTATCCTTGTAACACTGTTGAATGCAGTTAGTATGTGCTCTAGTGACTAAATTAGGAATTTCAAGGAGTGTTGCTCACACAGATTGAAATGGAATAAAGTAGAATTGATTGAAAAACATTGTTTTAAATACAGTTCATATGATAGATCCCTTTTCGGCTGTTTTTTTTCAATATAATTTTAAATAAAAGATTTATAGGCATTGGGAGTTGCATCTAAGGCATTTCAAGCAGGCATTGTGCCCTATGGCCTTAGATGGTATACGATTCCACCGTTTCACCTTAAGATGGTTGGTTTTCTTTCAGAAGGCAAGTGTGGGAGAACATGAAGGAAAAGAAATGTCATTATGTTACATTTCCCAGCCTCATGGCAAGAAGGATAATCCTAAAACTTGGGGTTCAAGTGGCAGGAAAAAAATCAGAATGCTTCTTTTCTGTATCATACTAAGGACAAATTCTACTATTATGTTATTTTTTTTGTATCTGTTCTCTATTTATTGAAGAGTTTGCACTTGCTCTCTACTATATTTTTCTTTTGTCCACCTCTTGCAATCTGCAAGACATTCTGACAACTGTTCAGGATTGACCATAAAACCCTAAGATCTCATTTGGGATTTTTGATGTGATACAAGCTTGTATGTCAATATCTGTCTCTTAACAAAGAAGTATACAGGATAATTGCTATGGATCCCTATGCTCTGTCCTACATAGCTCCTTTCCTTAATGTTATTTTTTTACTTCTAATTGGATTGATAGGGAATTTTCCAATATTGTATTATACGTCAATCATATTTAGTGTTTAGTATAGGTGAACAAGAAGTGTGATGTGAGGCTTTAAGATCATTTTGGGGGACCTTCAAATCTTTTCATTACTATTTGGCTGTGTATTCCAAATCAGAAATGTGGTTGCNATAACATTCACAATTTTCTAATAATGCCTTTGAAGCATAAAATGCACTTTAAAATGCATTTGAGGGACTGTAACAGCATTGCCAAAAAGGCTTTAAGAGCTGTTAACCTTATTTTGTGAAGCTTCTTCTCTGGCAACATTGAATTGTTAACTAGGGCATAC